>CM029013.1:142219054-142520273 GCA_016801055.1 Panax notoginseng | reverse complement strand
AATCTAAAATAAATTCATATAATAAAATAATTATTATAATAATTCTATAATCATTTCATATGTTATTTAAATAATATAATAATCATATTTCATGGAAAATAAATAATAAAACATTTATACTATAAACTTAATTACTATAAGAATATAATTTATAATGATTAATAATTCAAAAAAATTATTTATAGTTATTCAGGTAATAAATAAATTTTTATTTACCAAAAATATACATACACATTACCTGCACATATTCCCACTTTTAAAATAAAAAAAAATTTATATACAAAATTTCTTATTTATTTATATAGAAAATATCGGGTTATTACATTCACCCTCCCTTATAAAGATTCCGTCCCCGGAATCACCCTTTTAAAACTTATACATATAAGGGTACATAGCATACACAGTCATTAGAAGTAGATCTTGATCAGATTCGATCGGATTGATCTTTAACTATTCAACATAAAGCTTGTCTATCTGATTAAATGGAAGTTTGATTTCTAATAGAACTCAAATTCCTCCTTCAAAATTTCTTTATAAAATAATTTGCTATATATAGGAAAATCATATATAAGAAAATAAAAGTTATTCGAATAATACCTGAAGTTCTATTCCCAGCTGCCACGGTATCCTGAACGGTCATGTTGAAGACTCTCGCGGTTGACTTTGTTGGTTTGTTGGTTGAAGTTGGTCCTGTTATCACTAGAGTCCCGCTGCCTTTCCCAGTAGTCACACTCCCTGCTTCCATTCTCCTTTTCGGACAATCCTTCACCTTATGCTCCATTGACCCGCACATGAAACACTCGATGTTCATCCTTGGATTGGGGCAGTTGGGAGAGATATGGCCCTCTTGCCCGTACTTGTAACATATAAACTTACCCTTTAAACATTCACCAGAATTGTTCTTTCCATAATTCTCACATTGCACAGCCTGCTTCTTAACACCTTCCTGCTTGACCTGAATGTTTCCTAAATTGTTCCCCTTTCTTTTCACTTTTTCACTCCTACTCCCACTATTATTTTCCACCTTCACAGCTCCTTCGACCTTGCCCTTATTCCTTTTCTCCTTGTTGTAGAGGCTCATGGCCTCATTGCCTTCTTCGGCTATGATAGCCTTTTCCATGAGTGCTGCAAAAGTGCTTATCTGCAACACTGCCACCTTATTGTAGAGCTAGAGTTTTAATCCTCGCTCGATCCTTCTTGCCTTCCTAGCCTCCGTATCCACCTGATGTGGAGCGAACCTAGCCAATTCATTGAATTTTGAGGCATACTCCTCAACAGTCATGTTATCCTGCTTTAACTCCAAAAAATTTACCTCCATCCTCGCCTTCATACTAGCTGAGAGATAGTTTTCAAAAAATAGAGTTTTAAACTTAGCCCAAGTTACCACACCTTCTCCTGCCCTTGCTTGATTTGATTCCCACCAAAAATTTTCATCACCTTTCATCATATAGGTGGTAAAAGCGGTCTTTTGCCTCTCATCTACCCTAGCAATTACGAACGCCTTTTCTATCTATTTAACCCATGTCTGGGCTTCTATAGGGTCAGTTGTTCCCCTAAATTCTGGTTGTCCGACCGCTTTAAAGTCCTTGAAGTTTGCCAAGCAATTGTCTGGCTGGTTCCCTGCGGCTGGTATTCCCTGCTGCATAGCCTGAGCTACCATGTTTGCAAAGTTTTGCATCGGGTCTGGTTGTTGTCCTCCATGGTTGTTGACAGATTCTTCTGCCCTTTGATTTCGAGTTCGACGTCTTGGCGGCATTATTTGATTAAGTAAAATCATAAATTTAACTTACATTCTAAACCTTATTATATAAGTTCAATATATAAAACTTATTTCATAAATCAAACATAGATTCATATTCATTCAGCTAATTCATAGCACTTTACATAACCTAACACATACTGCTATCCCTTTGTGACAACAAAAGTCGGGATTTACTGATACAACTAGTACAAAAGTTGAGAATATTATATTATACATACATACTTATCATATAACACACATTGAAAATGCATAATCTAATAGTACTTATACTACTGGTTCACTACGCCTTTTTTTTTCTGGATCTTGGACAAACTTTCGCCTGATGACCTTCTATCCCACAGATAAAACAAACACCTTGCTTTGGATTGGGATAAGGAAGAGAGAAATGCCCCTCATGTTCGTAATTGTAGCAAACAGTTTCCCTTTCCGGCACAAGCCTTCATATTTCTTGTCACAGTTTGTACACTTTTCTATCCTGTTAAGGTTCCCTTGGTTGTTATCGAAATTTCCTATATCGCGGTCTTTCATCTTTCTTTTCACCTTCTTATTCGGAGCTGCACACGATTTGTTGCTTTTGGCTCTAATCTGATCAATTTGGATTTTAAGCTTATCTTGTTCTTCCATTGTTTCGATTAATGCTTTTCACAATTGACTATTTAGTAGCTTTTCTATTTCCCATAACTTTTCCAGAGAAGAAACCTAGTTCTTCAGCTTCTGCACTTCCGTTGATGCTTGATCAGCTCCAACTTTAGTGTCTGAATCACTATCTGTCAGTTCTATTATTTCTGGATCTGGTACTACGTTTTTCAATACCACCACCTCATCAAGGTTGCTTGCACTGTGAGCCTCTATTTTAGCTATTAGCTTTGACATTAGCTCCTTCTTTACAATCTGAGGGTATCCTAATCCTTTTTCACCTGACATCTACACACTTAAATTATCCTGATTAGCATATAGTATATACATACAATAAATAATAGTTTTATATAAGTTACTTTTATTTTGTTTGTCGATGAATTCATTTGATTCATCTCTTTTTAAACTCTATATGAGTTATTTATATTTTTAACGTTTCCCTCTGTTCTAAGGTTATATTCTAAGGTCTATCCCACCTAAGGTTTCTAACCCTAATCTTTGATACCAACCTGTGACTCCCCCAAATTCAGGTACTTGAAACCCACACTCGGTGCTTCACGATACAATTTCTATGAGCGAAATAATAATACTAATAATAAAAATAAATATAAATATCAAACTTAATTTACATATCAGAGTCTAAATCCCAGGTACATGACCTTTAATCATTCATTACATGATAAATAATAAGTAATAAGTATCATTTTCTTGATAAAGTCAAACTATTACATGATATAGCATAAAACTCATTCTGCAATCTTTCCTTTTCCCTTGTTCTTAGCAGAGCTTTCTGTTAGATCACACTTAGCTAAAAACATTTAAATTAAAAGCAAGAATGAGCATTTGATTGCCCAATAAGTAATAGCAACAATAATTATTAGCTAAATGAAGAAAATATTTTCTTTGAATAACACTTCTACAACGAATCAATAGATGTGAAGTACGCTGAACAATTAATATCAACATATCTATTCTATATCAAAATTTTAAAACTACGTACTGACTATAAATGGAGAGCAGTCGACAGACTATGAACTTTGTTTTTAATTTTCGATAAGATTTAACAGAACTTCATCTGCAAACTGTCATAACATACAGGCACGGTGGGTGATCAGCCCGTTATGCCCTGGATTGATCGATACTACATGTTCGAACGATATTTTCGTCCAGCATATCCGCCTTAGGCACATAAAAGTTCTTCATGAGCGGGTTGTTCATACTTAGTCGGGAATCCGAACCAAAACAATTCGGTTGGATACAATAAAGTTCTATCTTGTTCAACAATATTTTTTAAATCTGTGTCCAGCTGAATTAAATAGCTTAGACAGATTTTAAGTTAATATATACATATTTGAAACCAACTAGTATGTATCAACATGTGATAAAATATAATGATTATCCAAGTGAGGACACTTGTATAACCATATTTAAAAATTAACGAACAGAATAAATATCTGAATTATACAATAATACTGTGTTGATAAATAATGATCGAAAAATTTAAGAACTTGTATGAATGTAAATGATTGTATACATAGTTGATAACAATAGAGTTAATAATCTGGCATAACGATAATATAATTCTGAAACTTTCTTACTCATGTCCATTGCATAAAGTAAATGCAAAGTTAGGATACTTGCCTGATCTGCTGCTTACACAACTTAGTTTTATATTCTATACCAAGACCTATCATTAATAAGATCATTCGTTCGGTTAGAATAATATATCATATCACATAGTATTGCTATTTGCAGTCAGCACATAACCTAATCACATTATCACATATGTTTAGCAGTCATTTGATCATAAATAAATACGTATCTAGTCAAATTATCTAAGTCCAAATCAATTTCTGAAACATTACGGTGTACCGACGGCTTTATCGGGTAATTATCGAGTTTAAAACTCTATTATGTAGTTCAATATTCGTTTAGATATTTTAAATAGCAGTCGTATTATTTTTCAGTGGCTTATAATAATTTTTAAATAATTATTATAATTTATCATGATTTTTCAAACAATGGAATCATTTTTAAATGATTTAAATACTAAATAATTCTTTTTATTAATATTAAATTATTAATGAAACCATTGCCAAAATATTAAAGTTATTTATAACAACTCAAAATATTTTAAAAATATTTTTATTACCTTTAAATGATTTTTAAAACATTTAAAAATTATTTTTAAATAATTACCATTAATATTTAATTATTAATGTATTATTTATCAAAATATTAAAAGTCATTAATTATACCTTAAAATATTTTTAATTCATTTATTTTCTTTTTAAATAATTTTTAAATCAATAAAACCATTTTTAAATTATTTATTTTAATATTATTATTAAATAACTCTAATATCATTTAATATTAAATTATTAATAAAATTTACCATTAAATATTAAAAGTTATATTTTATAAATTAAAATATTTTCAAACTATTTATTTTTATTTAAAATGATTTTTATAATATTAAAATCATTTTTAATTATTTTATTTAATATAATTATTAAATAAATCTAATATCATTAATATTAAATAATTAATGAAATTTGTCTTAAAATATTAAAAGTTATATTTTATAACTTAAAATATTTTTAAATACTTTATTATCATTTAAAATAATTTTTAATATTATAAAATTATTTTTAATCAATTTATTTAATACATTTATTAAATAAATTAAATATCAATAATATCCAAATAAATATTAATATTTATGAAAAATATGTCAAATTATTAAAGTTAATTTTTATAACTTAAAATAATTTTTAAAACTATTTTTGGAATTTTTAATAAATAATTTATATTTTTAAATGATTTTTGGAAATTAAAATAAATAAAATTAATAAAACTGTCGCTATAGCCTTTAGCGACAGAATCTGTCGCCTTAGATGTTCTTGAGGCTCAAGAACATTCATACGCCTGTATCTAGGTAGCATGTTTGACCAACATTAATTTTTAATCTGTGATGTTTCTGGGCAAGCTAATGGTTATAGATTGTAGTACTAATGTAATACTATACGATCTAACAACAAACATGGCCAAAGAGCATAACACCAACGAGATCTAAGCCTTCAAAGTGACTGTCAGAGCTGTTCTTCATTTCTGGGTTACCCAGAAATGAAGAACAGTTCGACTGTCCACCTTTGGGCTTCCAGAACTTGTAATCCTTGTATCCAATTTGTGATTTAATGGATCCAGTGTGTAGCCAACTTGTCAAGGTACATATCTATTACATAAAACCATCATAACAACAACGAAATCTCCAGATATTATCCAGTCGCCAGAAATCACAATCATAAGTACACTTACATGGTTTGACTGTACACTGATTGAAGCCTGATAATCATTTAGGTGTTCTAAAGGCTTAAATCAGCAGTCCATATACCAAACTATAACCTAGATACAACAAACAAAACCAAACAACAAAAACAAGAAAGATCTGGGCCCATGAACTTGCTGTCAGAGTTTTCTAGGCAAGTTCTGGGTTACCCAGATCTGGCTCGGTCATGGTCGGTCAACGGGGTTTGACCACCCATAACATGAAATCTGTTCATGCTATGACCTTGATTCAAGTTCCAGAATATAGATCTCATAGCATACTACATGTTCAGATCTTTAAACAACAAAAACACATAACAGACTGAGATCTATGGGACCTGACATTTGGTTGTCAGACCATATTTCTCAATTTTCCAGATTTTGAAAAATTTCAAATCCGAGCCTATAGATGTTATGGATTTAACATCTATCAACCCAGATAACTTAATAACATTATATTCAACATGTTTAACACAAAAAAACTAACATCTAACACATCATCAAAGGTCAGATTCTAAATTAGGGTTTTATACTTTGATGAACAATTTCTTGATTCTTGGCTACTGATCTGTTAATGGAAGTAGTGGGGCTTGGTTTGTGAACTGATATACTACTATATTTCGTATGTTAGAGAGAGAGAGAGGGTCTTGGATGAGAGTTGTGATCAAATGAGCTATAATGTACACTTTTCTCTCTCTTTAATCTATATATATGATGTATATAATGTGTATGGCTGATGTTTTAAGGCTGAGAGCTGGTGTTTTTGTCACATGGGGTTGTTAGAGTAGTTCACCAACTAAAGTCTTATCAAACTTTGCAAGCATCATAAAAAAATTTGCAAAAGGGTAAAATAGTCATTTGGCCTTTAGTTTTAATGGCTAAATTATAATCTTGTCCAAACCCTTAGGGTGTAACCCTAAGGTTTTCCAAATTTTTTTTTTCTAGGATTTCATTTTGGGTTTTAAAATTAAAAAAATATTAGTTTAAAAAATGAAATCTATGGTTTCTTGATTAGTTTAGGTTTTCTAAATACTTAGACCCTCAAATTTGATTTAAGAATTACTAATTAGGATTAGGGCTTACAATTAGCAATTAGGATTACCAATTTAGAAATTAGGATTTTCAATTAGCAAATTAGGGTTTTTAATTTCATGATTAGGGTTTTGAGTCCATAATTAGGGTTTACCTAATTAGCATTAATATTTATAATAATTGCCATTAATCACATATTACAATTTCTTACCAATCGAAAACTCCGGTTTGAGTTCCCAATTAGGGTTATTACAGTAAAACTAGGTTTTCTACTATTACACCATAATTGACCAACCATTATCAGTCTATACATGCAAAGGCTGTCCCAGACAAGTCAAAGTCGATAGTTCAAGACAGAGCATTTGTCGTGACTTCCCAAAAAGCGAGAAACCCGAACGAAGTTATCACGGGTAAGCTAATCATAAACTCTTGTGAAGTCTATACCTTATTAGATACTGGTTCTACCCATTCTTTTATTTCACCTGCTTGTGCTCAACGTTTAAATTTGATTCCAGAAAAATTAGACTTTGACTTATCTTTTGAAACTCCGTTGGGAGAAACCTTCATTACATCCATCATTTATAAATCTTGTTTGTTTCAAATCGACACTTTCATATTACCTGCTAATCTCATTTCTTTGAAAATACTTGCATTTGATGTGATTTTAGGGATTGATTGGTTAACTACTCTAAAATTGATTGTTTTCGTAAGGTTGTTAGTTTTCATATTCCTAGCTAACCTGTTATGCGAATTCAAGCAATAAAGTCATTCGTTTATTTAAAAAGGGATGTCAATCTTTCTTAACCCATGTCACCGATTTAAACAAAAATACGTAAGATTTGAATGATATTTTTATTGTTAATAAATTTCATGACGTATTTCCGGAAGAACTTCCTGGCATACCCCCAGAGCGTGAAACTAAATTTTGTATTAACCTTAAACCCAATACAAAACCCAACTATAGGAGTTGGTACCCGAGCATTTATCTGGTGACTTCCTTTATGGAATGCACCGAAGCCAGACTCTCCATAGGGGACGCCGTATTTGTGCGGTAGAAAACTGATAGGTGTCATTGAGAGGTGCTATCCAAGGTTGGGATATGAGTCACAGGTTGGAGCAACCTAAGTCAGTAACCAAAATAAGTAGCTTTCTAGGCTTAACTAGTTATTATTAGAGATTCGTGGAAGGATTTTCTCGAATCACTATTTCATTAACTCAGCTGACTCAAAAATATACAAAATTCGGTTGGAGCGAGGAATGTGAGAAGAGTTTCTAAGAACTCAAGAGGAGATACATTTCAGCACCTTTTCTGACAATACCATCAGGTTCGGAGGGATTTGTCATCTACAGTGATACTTTAGGCAAAGGTTTAGGATGTGTTCTCCTGCAACATAAAAAAGTCATAGCCTATGCCTCACGACAACTCAAAGAATATGAGAGGAATTATCCTACTCACGATCTAGAGTTGGTAGCAGTTATTTTCACGCTAAAGATCTCGAGACACTACCTGTATAGGGTGAAAGTGGAGATCTACACAGACCATAAGAGCCTCAAATATTTCTTCACCTAAAAGGAACTCAACATGCGACAACGACGTTGGCTTGAGCTGTTGAAAGATTATGACCATACTATAAGACCCCGAATTTTTTGAAATGAAAGTATTCAATTTTCTTATAATTATTATTCTATTTAGTAAATGGTTAAATTGATAAAAGTTAAAGTTAAGGGTGATATGTGAAAATTTTACAAAGTAAACAAATTGTCATAAAATATTCGTTTGGTCGGGGAATATTCTTTTTATCGGGAAATAACCGTACGACGACCCAATCATTGGTGAACCCCACAATAGAATAACTGTCGGATATAAAAAGAGACAGAAATAACCTTTTTATAAAAATAACGGCAAAACTTTTACCGTTAAACTGTTAAAATATCCGGTGATAAAAGTACAGTAATACGCGTTGTTGCACAGTAGCACACGGTATTACACAGTATCTCTGATTATTGATGCTTACGTAAGAAGTCACTCAGTTTGTTAAATTATTGTCACAGTATATATGCACAATATTTTATATTATTAAATTAATAATTGAGACGACACAGTTATTCATATTATTATTTATATTATTGACAATGTCTAGAAAGTTCTGTTGAGGAAAGAGGTTAGGTTATTTAATTGTGCACCAATAAGTAGAAATCCTTATTAGAAAGCCCCCTCTTTCCCGGGAATGATCTGGTTGTTAATATTGTGATTTATAATATTAATGATGAATAATTGTTAAATGATTAAAAATGTGTTTAGTAAAGATAAGTGATTAGTGGTAAATATTTATTCAATTTTTTATATAAATAGAGGGGATTGTCATGAGGCATTTGTTGTAAGTTGACTTGTTATTCCATGGAGAGATGTACTAATCTATGGACTGTCGGTTGTGATTTTAATAATCTGGATCGTCGGTGGTGGTTTTAATAGTAAATCAATCTGGACCACAGGTGGTGGTTTTAATAGTAAATCAATC
Organism: Panax notoginseng; assembly: GCA_016801055.1. Lineage (NCBI taxonomy): Eukaryota > Viridiplantae > Streptophyta > Magnoliopsida > Apiales > Araliaceae > Panax > Panax notoginseng. Next base: position 142,510,997 of record CM029013.1, on the reverse strand, counting down.
TGGACCATCGGTGGTGGTTTTAATAGTAAATCAATTTGGACGATAGGTGGTTATTTTAATAGTAAATCAATCTAGACCATAGGTGGTGGTTTTAATAGTAAATCAATCTGGACCGTCGGTGGTTTTTTTAATAGTAAATCAATCTGGACCGTCGGTTGTGGTTTTAATAGTAAATCAATATGGACTGTCCGTTTTAATAGTAAATCAATATGGGCCGTCCGTGAACCAGTTACTATTTAGTCCATTCTCCTATAAATAGAAGCTTATTTCTTCTTTCATTCTCACCAATTCACTAAGACTCACAAGAGAAACTATAGAGAGAGAAACTATAGAGAGAAAGAAGAAGAGTATTCTGCTACTTCACTATTATAATATCAAATCTTCTACTAAGGTAAGGGATATTACTTTTCGTATTCGCAAGAGATATTATTTTTTGCATTCATTCTTTAATATGTGGGAATAACCTGTCTACGCGAATTACCGCATGATGAGTGAAAATCTTTTTGTAGTTTCGTATATTATTTCTTTTCATATTCTTAAATCTAAACTTACTATGGTAAGTATTGCTTCTATAATCCCTGAAATTAGTAGAATATCCTTGAGTTTTGAGCTTCATCTAGTATCGTTTTATTGGAATATTGGTCTGAACTTTCTTATTAAATTTTAATATTTTCACTCGGGGGTACTATTCACTCGGGGATTCTGGGTACTTTGCATGACGGGTTACTATTCAGTCAGGTACTATTCACTCAGGGTAATATTTATTCGGGGTACTTTGCATGACGAGTTACTATTCAATTATTACTATTCACTCGGGTACTATTCACTCGGGGTAATATTTATTCAGAGTACTTTGTATGACGGGGTTCTATTCATTCGGGTACTATTCACGGGATACTATTTATGATAAAAGTGATTTCTTTTCTATCCAAATTATTTTTAATACATGAATATTATTCTTGAATTTTACTCCACAAATAAATTGTCATGTTGACAATTTGGATACTCTTGAACTCTGGATAAATTGAATTATAAATCTCTAATGATTATCCTTCATCTCACTTGATTTATTCTTTATAGCATTGTCATCATTCTCATGCTTGTATTATGGTGAAAGTCATCTTTGACCCGTAGTGCATAGATGGACTGTTGATTGGTATGATTATGGCCAAGAATTATGTATTGGTATAATCATGACCTGTAATGTTATAGATAAATGATGTGGTAAAAGTCATCTTTAGCCCGTAATGAATAGATGAATTGTTGATTGGTATGATTATGACCTAGAATTATGTATTGGTATAATCATGACCTGTAATGTTAAAGACAAATGATGTGATAAAAGTCATCTTTGGCCCGTAGTGCATAGATGGACTGTTGATTGGTATGATTATGACCAAGAATTATGAATTGGTATAATCATGACCTGTATTGTTACAGACAAATGATGTGGTAAAATTCATCTTTGGCCCGTAGTGTATAGATGGACTGTTGATTGGTATGATTATGACCAAGAATTGTGTATTGGTATAATCATGACCTATAATGTTACAGACAAATGATGTGGTAAAAGTCCTCTTTGGCCTGTAGTGCAAAGGTGAACTGTTGATTATTGGTTTTATAGTTGTTTGTCTTTGGCCATATTGCAAAGATGGACTCTTGATTATTGGTTTTACAGTTGTATGTCTTTGGCCCGTAGTGCAAAGATGGACTGTTGATTTACATGATTATAAATATGAATTGTGAATTTAACTATAATCTTTGGTGGTTCGGGTGAAGACAGGTGATGAAAGTTCTCTTTGTCTTGGGCATAACAAAGAACTGTTGATGGGTATTACTGGGATGAAATATTAAAGATGGACATTTAATTTGGAAGATATAGTAGACATTATGTTCTACTGACACTTCTAATGGATTGATGGTTCTGCTGCAGTTGCTGATTTAAAACTTGTTGTCTATTGTATTCTAGCAGATTTTTCTCTGTTGAGGACAAAGGATAATTTGTTCTACATTATCTTAGTCATATTATTCTTTACTGGGTTAGTTGAGCTCACCCTTTTCCTTCACAATTCCTTTCAGGTAGTAAGAGTGTAGCTGGGTCGAGCGGGGATAATAGGGAAATAGTGTGATGGTCTGAGACTGTGAGAGTTTCTCAATACATTATAAAAGAGTATGACAATATATAATTGTATTTAGGACTTAGGATATGTGTGATGTATTTTATACGTCATTTAATAATTGATTTTGGCGAATAACAATAGGGTGAGGAGGACCCGACTGTGAAAGCGTAAAAAATGCACCCCATTAGAATGAGGAGGACATAATTGTACTAAGAGCTTTAAGGGTGTGTTTCCACTATCATACATGATGTCTGACAACATACAAACCCGTGTTATCATAAGATATGGTTGTGCACATCCACTTGCTGACTATATCTATGAGCATTATCTATATAATCTTGGAGTACGATTGGAGTATAATCATCGGTTTGAGATAATAGATGTAATTATATGGCAAAAAGATACACACCATTGGAATAAATATGATATTAATCTTCTCGTTCTTCTTTGGGGTCTATTGGGTTAACCAAGTTTAATGCTCAAGTCCTATGATATCTATTATAACTTAGATGCATGGCCTTCCATGTATGAAGGATTCGTTGAGCATTTTCTAAATATTTTAATTTCTAAAATAGTTATCGACTGTACCTTTATGTAGAGTATCATTAGTTTGGAGTGTGAGTACTGTTATTTCTATTAAAACTCACAGCTTATGTGTTGTCGTATTTTGCACGATAGTTTAATAGTTGTATAAATGAAGTTTGTATTTGAATTCTGTAGTGTGCATCTGGTGACTCAGAATGGGTCGTGTGGACCTATTTTGGGGCGTCACACATACCATTCAGTATCATCCTGGAAAAGCGAATGTGGTAGCTGACGCGTTGAATAGAAGATCATATGCGGGTACGAGTGCGATATTGTCAACACAAAGGCCCATTTTGTATGACTTACAAAGGATTGAGATAGAGTTAAAGACTCTAGGGACCCACGTGAAGATGGTAAATATACGAGTAGAACCGACTTTAATCGATAAAGTTAAAGCTGCTCAAGCTATAGACCCAGAGCTGATGAATATGAAAAAGAATGTGTTATTCAAAAATTAAGAATCGACGAAGAGAGAAAATCTCAACCCTTGATTTATTGGTCCATTTGAAATCCTCGATCGAGTAGGAATTGTGGCCTATAGACTCGCCTTACCGCCAAATATATCTCGTGTTTATAACGTTTTTCACATATCTATGTTACGTAAATATGTGGAAGACCCAAATCACATTATTGAATTAGAACTAGATGAGATAGCGGAAGATTTAACGTATGAAGAGGTGCCTATTAAAATCTTGTATAAGAAGGAACATATTCTACGCTCAAAGGTTATATACCTCAAGTCAAAGTTTTTTGGAGAAACCACTATATTGAGGAAATGACTTTTGATACCCCCGAATCCGGGTCCTCTGACCCCGGTCTGGTCATCACGATAAAATATAAACATCCACCTCTAAACAACTTATGATAACTAAAATGCAGAATATAATAAACGTACGTCGTTCATTCAAAAGGTGTTACTAGTCCCAAGATTCGATAACCTTAATAAAGTCTTACAAACATACCCTAAAATAGTAATTACGGTTTATATTACATATAAATAGTTTAAACTAGGCATAAGATAAAGTCTGCTCCTTGCCACTATCCTACATATTTCCTTTACCCTTGTCTTTCCCCGAGGTCTCGGGCTTAGCTGCAATATAATTAATGATATAGAAAGGATGAGCAACAAGTTTGCTTAGCAATTTAAATACAACAATAAGGATATATCATGATGAATGGAAAAATATCTGACAATGAATTCAACAGTATGAATATCTGAAGGATGCAACAATATGAATATTAGTAGCAAAGATAATGATTGCTTTGAGAATAACTGCTAGTCAAGTAGACTTTGAACTATAACACTCCAATGGAATCAATAGCTGATTGACCCTTTGGTTACTGGCTACAGAATAAGTACTTGAGGGGATCAGCCTCATGTACACCATGTATATGCATAACATTTAAATTTGCTCTTTATATCTTATTTTAGATACCTGGGATACTCCCCTATCATAAAAGGGGTGTCCTTTCAGTTTAAGAATCCTTACCATCAATTGGATTGGATAGCTTTTACAAAACTTCATACATTTGTCTGACCGAACATAGGTTCAGACTCTATCTGACACAGTTCAAGAATTATTGAACTTTAAATGATGTACAAGTCCAAGACTATACAAACTCAAGTGCACTAAGTGCGAATATCAATGTGAGATAATTGTAAGGTAATTAAACCACTTAATAGCATGCTTGGAAATAAAGTTCAAGCTTAAATGAATAACTTTTAATTCAACAATAACCTGCTCAATGCAATATGAGAAGGATAGGAAACTTTCACAAAACTCCAAGTTGTGTAAAATAGAGAACTTGCACAATCAAAGAGTGAAGTTCGGAGACTTGCTCAATAATAATTTGAGTAAGGTTAGGGAACTTGCATCCAACATACGAATCACATGAAATTCAAGAACTTGCACAAAATCCAAAGTTGTGTAAGTTAGGAAACTTTCATGTTTGCTCGGCTACAATTATTTCTAGCTTTAATTAACTTGCGTTGAAACGACCTAACGTTAACAAGTCGATCTTTTCAATTAGTATGTGTAAACTAATATGAGTCTACACTTACAAGAATCAAGTCATCACGTAGCATGCTTCTCAACACATTATATGGCATATTGGTCATATATTACAAGATAAAGTAATCATATAAGCATGCCTTGAATTTCAGAATCAAAAATAGAATACAGAACTGACTGCAGGATGGCGCAGTTGCGCCTGATCTGGGCTTAGGGACGGCACAGCTGCGCTGTCCCCTGGCCAGACAAGGGTTGGGCTTTGCACTTCCTGTTTCTATCCAATTCTAACATACCAATACACTTATACCTTAACATATACACATGCTAGAGTTTCATACATAACACATGATCATACTTGAATTTACCATTGTAAGTTTTTAGCTTATAAGTTATATGGTGCTCAGAAATAGAAAAGTCATGTGGTTACCATGCTTCATAACTTGGTTATACAATATCCAGTAGTCATGCTTGTATATAGACAACACATGTATACTTTACTCACATAGTTCATATTTTAGAAATTTCCTTTTTATGACTATGTGTGCATAAGTGAAAACCATACATTAACCAATGATGCTCATGCCAAGATATCTACAGGCATAATGAGTCCTAATATACATGCTTGCATGGTCATAACGTACTTTACTCATTACTTGATGACATTAGCTTCCTCATCCTAACTTTCTTTGAAATTTTACACTAAGTCAACTTAGTATATACAAGGCATCTTAACATATAACTCTTATGCATTTATAACATACATTAAATCCACATATACATGCTCAAATGGTCAGAACTTACTAGATAAAAATTTTGGTCAAGTTCACTTTGAAAAGTCTTAAGTTTCTTATCTTTGAAATAGTCTTAACTTCCAATCACGTATGCTAGTATGTCTAATTCACTTTAGACTTGCATTTAATGTCAATATAAACCATATTATCATGTTCATAAACTCAGAATGCTCACATGATGTGTTCGTGACAAAGTTCACTTTTTGAAACTACAATATCATTTCAAAACCATAAGGGTGGTGTTAATCATGTGTACTAACATTGTTATACTTGATCATACTACATGCATGTGCTTATATGTGTGTGCCGAAACAGTTTACAAGCTTGCTCTAACAAGGTACCAACAAGTTAGCACGAACAAAAATGAAACAAAAAACAAAAGGTCTGGTGCAGACCTGGCGCAACTGCGCTGCACCCTAGTACAAATAGGGCGCAACTGCGCCATGTCGGGACTAGAAGCAGTAGCTTGCTCTATTCTGCAGAGTACTAACCAACTTCAATTTCTCTTGATTCAAACATGTTCCAATCCATTATTACAAATTCTATGTATATACACATACTTCCTAACACAATGATAGTATGCTAACTCATGATAATTCAAGTAATCTCAAGAATTTGACAAAACTCAACTAAGAACACAAGTTAGGACTTTTATACCTTTTTGAAGTAATTGAGCTGCAATATAACCACTTTTTATAAGTTCCTTAGCAATTAATTCTCAACAATTGAAATGAGGAAGGTGAGGGTCTCATTTATAGAAGAATAGTTACATAGATAATGTAATTACCTCTCAAATCAAACCAAAGGATTTCAAGAATGTATAATGGGTAGGAGAGAGTTGGTGATTTCACTCATGAATCCCACTCCCCATCCACTTATTGCTTTAGGTTTATTGAATTTGAGATGTAGATAGGCTAGCTAGCTTTTCATGTGGGAAGAATGAAGTGGGCTCTTAATATGGGACAAGGGGAAAAATCTCAGCACTTGTAAAATAATACTAATGCAACATTTGGTTTATAGTATATCTACACATTATATATACTTTGGTTATATAATATGTATACACAATTCATTTCATATAACATAGGTTATAATGATTTAAAGGGCACACAATGTATTTCCTAATTACAAGGTATCAAGTAGTGCACATACATATAATTCATGTACATTTTCTATTACCACCAAATACAATTGTGCATTGCTTATTATTTATTACCATTATTATAATCATAATAACTTAATGAAATCATTATTAATTAACAATTGATCTTATTATATGTCAATAGGGTATACATGAATGTTTACTCACACACTTCATATCATATATACAATATTATTATGCAACTCACATGAATGCAAATAACTCTTAATAAACAGTCTATATATATAATATATAGACATATTAATGTGTCACTTTGGACTATATAAAATATATAGTTAATTACCATATAATAAATGTTTACTATTTTGCATGCTTGCACAAATTAATCAAGTAAATATAATTATATAATATTTATTAACCTCTTACTCATTAATTATTATTTATTCGTAATAATCATAAATCAACACATTATCCATTTAATTTTAATTAATCAATATGTTCAAATCCTGCCACTATATTCAAATACATTGAATATTTAATTATTAATAATCATATCAATTCCTTGATATTACAGTCTTAGGGTTAATCCACTAATTTAAATAAACTATTAATGACTCCCTTTTATTATTTCATAAATTCACATAACCATATAAGGTTTAAATAGACTCACAAAATTAACTCATAAAAATCAAATCCCATATTTAATTAAATAAGAAGTTTAAAATTCACGGTCATTGCATCCCTCCCCCCTTATAAAAATTCCGTCATCGGAATTGTAAAAATATGGTTACTTAAATAGAAACAAATAATTCGTTCTCATTTTCTCTTCTAGTTCCCACGTAGATTCTTCGACTGCGTGATTCCTCCAGAGAATCTTAACGGAATGAATGATTTTATTCCTCAGCTTCTATTCCTTCCTATCTAGTATCTTGACAGGAACTTTGTAACGACCGAGAAATTCGGATTTATTGTAAAATAATTTTATTTAATTAAATAATAAATAAAATTATATTATTTGTTATTCTTATGTGTTAGCAAGATGGATGACGTTCTATAACCTAATTCTATTGGAATGTCGTAGTATTTTAACTACGTGAAGGAATTAAAGTGTTTAAATTTCCAAGACGAAAATAAAAGTTTTTCGAGAAATTTTTCAAAAAATACTATTCACTGATTTCTGCTCGGGATTTATTTTTGAACTTCTGAGAAATACGTAACGATAGAATATCGAGATGAGATGGATTATGTAATAATAATTCAAGTATGAAAAACGTAGTTTTTCGACTACGGACTTAATTCGAGAACGTTAGGAAAAATAAAGCGTTAACTAGTTAAAGCGATATTGTACACGGTAATGAATACGAGTATGATATGAAGTATTATACAAGTATGTATGAATGATGGTATGTCGTATATTATGATTAAGTATACGATTTAGAATACGAGATTAATACGTATAAAATACGTTCTACGACTTTAAGCCAAATGTATTGAACTTGTAAGATTGTGTAGGAAGTGTATAGTTTAATTGGGATTTGGATTAAGCCCAATGTAAACTATTGTTAAAGCCCAAGTGTTGGTTAATGTAAAGTCCAAAGTGGATTAATATAAGCCCAAAAGCATAAGTTAAGTTAATTGAATTAAAGCCCAAATAAAGATCCATGGGGCAACCCATGTGGGGCCATGATCACATGGGTGATCTTGGTGGCCAAACAAATAATGTGATGAGAAAGAAAAAGATTTGATGAGCAAGTTAACTTAGTGTTTAAGTAATGAATAGTAAGGAGGTGGTTAAGGAGGTGGGATTTGGCTATTGACCACTATACCCTAACCTAGTAATTCCTATAAATAGAAGGAGAGTTGGATCATTTTTACACTTGTTCATTTCATCCAACATTTGCAACTTATTTGTTAGAGAGAATAAGTAAGAAAAAGCTAAACTTTTATTAGTAGAAAAGAAGAAGAACAAACTTGATCATTAAGGGTAAGACTTCTATATCATTTGTGACACCCCTAAATCCGGGTACTTCAATTCCACGGGATTTGGTGTTCACTGTACAAGCATCATCAATCTATCTACCCATAAATAATAATAAACCATACAATAGATAGAAATCATAAATAAATCTCTTCCCTTAAGGGTTACATCAACTGAATCATAAATAAATCCCAGGTTACTCTAACCTTAAAACATCTGTGCGGAATTCTAAACAAATAAGTCTTAACATCAACATAACTCAAGTCTTAAACAAATACATCAGTTAATAAATAACAGGTCTTCATCATTTGCTAACTTTGCCCTTGCCCTTACTAGTGGAGGGTTCATCGCTTCTTTCATTCTTAACTGCAATGTTATTATTAAGCAAGAGTGAGCACAAATGCCCACAAGTATAATAATAAAATAACATTATAATAACATGCGAATAAATCAAAGACATCTGAATAAAAGCTCAACTTTTGAATCGAGAATGAATAACAAGAATCAAAAGAATTCTGAGGGTCATAAGACCTTGAACTATGTCCTAGGTTAACAAGAAATATACTTGAAACCTTTAACAGTCATAAGACTATGGACCTTCTTCTCGTACTTAGGGGGATCAGCCCTTAGTACCATACTGTGCACAATATCTTAACGCTAAAGCGTAATTAATCCCCTATACAGGGTTGTTCATCTCAGTTTGACATTCAAGTCCGCACCAAAAGAAGTTTGGTTTGGATACTTTCATCAAGGGTTCTGAAATTTAGAACGCTCATCAACTATGGACTAGTTGAATCAATAAGGTTCACTAGTCTAATAAGGTTCAACAATAATTGATATTTGATTAGAATAATAATCTCAAAAATATACAATAGGACAATTATTGTATAACTGAATCATGCTTTGGAAAGATAATTAATCTTTAATATCATGCTTGAACTTGAATAATGACAAGGATAGTTTATTCAAGGTAATTAATAAACTTGAACAATAATGACAAGTGGGGTTAGGGAAACTTGCTCAACATAAAAGTAACGTTTAAGTTTAAATAAACTTGCTCAATAGAATGGAGTTAGGGATAGGATACTTGCTCAATGTAAAAGTAAAGTTAAGAAACTTGCCTCGTGCGTAGATTACACTTTAACTAAGCACGTTCTTTGAATTAAATCCTACATACCATTCATATACACAATACTTGTTAATTAATAATTAATCAACATAAATTCATTCTCGTTGTCTACTTTAATTATTGACTAAACTTAGTCAAATTATCACGTTGTCACATAATTTATACTTCATGAATTATCAAACCAATTATGTATTTAATAATTCAATTCACATATAATATTTTATTACATGTTAAACAACTATTTTATCATCACATTATTCTTCTAACATGTTTACATGTTCATTACAATAATCCACTAACACATTGTTAGACTTAAACATTTTTTAAAAATACATTTCTGAATTTTCTGGAGAGTGGCGCTGCGGCTCCACTAATGTACTAAGAAGTCGCGCTGCGACGCGGTGGCGCTGTGGCCGGGCCCTTGGCGCTGCTGCGCTATGGCGCCGTGGCTTGGGTCTTGGCGCTGCGGCGCGGGACTTCAGTTCTGGAGTTGGCGCCGCGGCGCGAGACTCTAGAAACTGATTCTCAGTTCGCGAAGAACACAGAGTTCAGCGAAAACAACACATTTTATCACTAATTTCACCAATTCACAAATACCCACTTGTTATAGTTCATGTATAATCATAACCCAATATATATAAAGTGATTTTAACCAATTAAAACACATAATTACATAATTAAAACATGTGAATTCACTGACTTTAATGTTCTTGGTGGTTTTTGAATATAAAATATATAATTTAACACTACGGATTCGTTATAACACCGAATCCGTTTGTTTAAGGCTTAATCTCTTCGTGTTAACGTACATAACAACTTACAAGTGTAAAATTTAGGGATAATATATGATCAATACATCAATTATCACGTATAAGGCCATATGGCCATATCACGTACTCTGTTTATTTTGAAATAACAAGTCATCAGATTACTACACTTAGGGTATGGGATCATGCAATATATATATAAAACATGTTAAGCTACTCTTATGATTACATTTATACTCATAATTGTTACCCTCTTCAACCATAGAAACTCTACAGAGGACTTAAGCCATAATTATGAAAACTTTAAAAAGACGTAGAAATAGAATTTGGGAAAGAAGAGATTACCCAAAGCGTAGATGAGTAAGGATGACAATTCTCTCTATTTCAATCACAGTACACACAATCTCTCTCAAAGATTCCAATCATGTTTGATGATAAAGCATATACTTTGTAACAATCTTATTCATTTATTAATAAAAATTATTAATTTATTAAAGGCTTTTAATTATCTACATGATGCTGTTTTATAATATGTGATAAACCCATAGTTTTAAACAATGCTTTTAGAATAATGATGATGATCATTCTAATGAGATCTAAATTCTTAGAAAGTTTAAAACTAAAATAGTTCCCAATCGTTGGATTACTAAATTGGGGATTAGTGAATCCGGATAGATTGGTACATACGTTGCTTGCTCATTGGATGAGAATGATTGATCTCATGATCATTTGTGTGGAGACACTAAAGCAAGTATGTAGGTGCTTATTAGAGAATAAGTTCACTGAACGTGACTCGCTAATTAATACCTAATGGAGTTTTACTTGACTGTCAATAGGAATTCCTGTAGTGATAGTAGTACAAGTGATCCTTGAACTTGAGATCATCATAGTATCTTGTGTATGATGAGTTATACTTTAACTTATTCCTTAAGACCCTTAGGGTATATCAAAGGGTATGCTTGGGTATAATAAGTTGTACATGGAGATAATATATGATCAATAAAGAATCTACCGCTTCTAGTAAAAGAAGAGAAATGTCCTATGTGATTCGATAAATGACAACCCAGTAGTCCTTGGCCAAGGCAGAATGAAATTAGAAAGGAGTTTCTAATTTGTATTATTTGGAGTTGTGCATTTAAGAGTCGAAATACATATAATTAAATAAAATAAGACTTGACAGTAATTCCATGTCTTATATTTAATTGGGACATTGTATGGTGGAAGGATTGAATTGTACGGTAACTATTTACTCAAAGGTTTTTTTATGATTAATGTTGAAATCTATATTATCTGGAAAGTCGTTGATCGCTAGGGAGGCTTATCCCTATTGTAGAATAAATATTATTTATTTAAATAAATTAATAGTTTAATTTATTTATTTAAATAAGATTAGAATTGTTCTAATTGATTTATTCACAACCGGTTTAATATGGAGAACCTAAAGGGTCACACCATAAAAGGAAGAATAATTATTTAAGAAGTTAATGGCATAATCGTAATAATATGTTAAGTATATTTAATTTAATCTATGGTGATAGAATAAATTAAATAGCTTAATATTTATTATTTAATATTTTAAAAATATTAAATATAAAGTAATAAGAGGAGTCTTATTAATATTATTATAATTATTATTATTTTAATTTCTAAAAGAGTTTAGGAATTAATTTAATATAAGTACTCTCATTTATACCTAATAGGATTAGGAGAGAAAATTAGTTAAAGGAGTTTAATTAATTATCCCTAATAAGATTAGGGAGCCCATTTAATTAAAAGAGTTTAATTAAATAAATAATACCTTATTTTTAATAGGGTTACTTGATATCTTTATAAGAGGAGTCTTATATTAGATATCAAATATACGTTATTCCAATTGTTGGAGAATACGCTTCTTTTCTATGAGAGATAGAAAAATTAGGGTTTTGCAAAATACCCATCTTCTTGAATTCTTCTTCTTCCTTGGTGGATCACCTCTAGAGGCCAAACACTTGGGTGGCTAACGTTGATCAAAGGAAGGAACCAAACCCGGTGGATTCAAGTTGGACACGAAAAAGATTGGAGGTGAACTTGTACCTGAGGAAGCTCGGATCTTCAAGGGTATGATCCTTGTTCTTTATCTTTTCGTTTAATTAATAATTGCACATAAAGGGTGATCCGGGTATATGGTTTGTAAAAATTTTAAAACTCTGATTTTTCCATGTTTTCGTTATTTTGTGCAATTTGATTGCGTTCATGAATATTACAAACCTAACAATGGGATCATGCAATATATATATAAAACATGTTAAGCTACTCTTATGATTATATTTATACTCATAATTGTTACCCTCTTCAACCATAGAAACTCTACAGAGAACTTAAGCCATAATTATGAAAACTTTAAAAAGACGTAGAAATAGAATTTGGAAAAGAAGAGATTACCCAAAGCGTAGATAAGTAAGGATGACAATTCTCTCTATTTCAATCACAGTACACACAATCTCTCTCAAAGATTTCTCCAACTCTCTCTGCAAACTCTCTGATTCTAAAAAAAATACGTAAGTTAAACTCAATTGAGCCGATAAGCGCAGAGTTGAGGTCAGTTATTCCATTCGTGGTTTAACTGTCCCCAACTCCTCCTAAGGCCTCATTTGGCTAGCAAACTAGGTTCAAAACTCATTATTTTAATAAACCTTTTATCATATAGTTTGAAAATGTCACCCTCTTTATAAAATAAATCCCATATTTTATTTAATTTATTTTAAATAAAATATAATAATTACTCGTAAATTCACATAATCATATATTCAATTATCTCATTAATAAATAATGTCAATTTATTAATTCTCTAATTAATAATTAAATTAATTAAATAACATCATGCTTAATTAAATTATTTCATTTAATTCAATAAGCTCACATAATCACATACTTGAATAATAAAAATTTTCTACATTAATTTAATAAATATAACACATAAAATTAAATTAATCTACCACAATTGCATCGATTAATTATTAAATATAATAATTAAATCATCGAACAAATATTTATTTAATTCAATAAATATTAAAATTAAATTACAGAATTCTCGTTCGTCACATCTTTTGTAAGACCCCGAATTTTATGAAATAAAAGTATTTAATTTTTCTATTTGGTAAATGGTTAAATTGATAAAAAGTTAAAGTTAAGGGTGATATATGATTTTTTTTCAAAAATAAGCAAGTGGTCATAAAATATTCATTGTTGTCGGGGAATATTCGCTTGGTCGTGGAATATTCTTACTGTCGGAGAATATTCGTACGACGGCACAATCTTGTGTGGACCCCATAACAGAAAGCGATTGGATGAAGAAAACGACAAAAACAAGTTGTTTATAAATACTGTTGGAATACCCGGTGATTAAAACACAGTAATACGCGTTGTTGCACAGTAGAACACGATATTGCACCAATTATTGATTCTTACGTAAGAAGGCACTACTCAATAATTGTTACAGTAATTACTGTTCAATATTGTATTTTATTGATTCAATAATTGCTGCGTTGATATTTTATATTACTGTTGTTTTAATAGTTGTCACTACATAGTATTTTCTATTATTGGAACAATAATTCATATTATCTGAATAATATTATTAGATAATATTATTGGTAATGTCTAGAAAGTTCTGTCTAAGGAGAGATTTGGTCATCTAATTACGCGCCAGTAAGGAAGAGATCCTTATTGGAAAGCCCCCTCCTTCCTGGGAACAGCCTGTTTGCCAATACTGTGATTCTGTAATATTATTTATGTATAATTAATTATTGATTTATATGATGAGAAAAATATTGATTTTATGTGGATATAGATGGAGAAAATTTTTAATGTGACAATTGTTGAAAATTAATATTTTGTCTTTTTCTGATAAAATAATTCATTTAAATATATTATTTTAATAATATATTGATGGTGATATTTTTACAATAAATATGGGATATATGAGTATATGAGGAAGAAGAGTATTTTTGTGGCATTAAATGATTAACACATGTTTTGTGTGTTGGTGGACACAATTCTTGACCGAAAATTTATTATTGACTGTAAAATCGTCCGTTTGTGAATTTCGGTCAATTTCTGTTTGGAATTTGGAAAAACTTTCTTCTGCAAAGTTGTAGAGAATTGAATTTCCTATAAAAACTCGCGAGATTCGAATTTTCTGATCAAAGGGCTATTTATTATGAATTATTGAAATTTCAAAGTTCCGAAATAATTGATTTTTGGAAGTTTTAATTATTTATTTTAACAAAACGTTTTTTGTGATTTTGGTGGGTTGGTGGCTGATTTGTTGACCAAAAAAGTGTGCTAAGGAAAATTTATATAAATATATTAATATTATATTAATTTTTCTGCTTTGGTGTTCTAAACAATTTCCTATAAATAGGGTGCTTAGGTTAGAATTGAAAATCACACCAGAAACGAAAGTTTTCTCTCTATTTCTCTCTCTATATTATAGAGTGTATTCTTGTGAGTATTTTGATATCTTGAGTGTTGCTATACGGTGCAAGTTCGTTCAGCGTTATTCCAGTCAGGAGTACTACTCTTTTGAGGTAAGGGATTGTAAGGGATATTGTCGTTACTATGTAAGGGATTGTAAGGGATAGTAAGGGATGTTATTTCTTCTTAAATGATATTATTTTCTTTAATATCATTATGCCGAAGTATTGATCTGAACTTTTTATCAAATTTGGAACTTTTCATGTCGGGGTTACTATTCATGAGTTACTATTCATGAGTTACTATTCACGAGTTACTATTCACGAGTTATTATTCATGAGTTACTATTCATGAGTTACTATTCATGGATTACTATTTACGAGTTACTATTCATGACAAAATTGGTTTCTTTTTCTAACCAAATTATAGTTGATTTATGAATATTACTCTTGAGATTAAAACTATATGTTGATCATATTATTTTTTTATTATATATAACATTTTTATAACCCTAATGATGATATTTCTCTTTGACTTGAGTGTAAAGATGGGTAGATTATTGGTATGATCATGACTAGGGTTCTCTTTGTCCAGTAGTGAAAAGTTGAATTGTGACTGGTATGATCATGACAATTGAATTTATAATTGAATATCTTTAGCTTAAGTACAAAGGTGAAATGATCAACATGGTTATAATTATTGGTTATATAAATTCTGAAATGATTATATATTTCTTTGAGATAATAATATATTTGGCCTGTAGTGCAAATATGAACTATTGAGGAATATCTTTGGCCTGTAGTGCAAAGATGAGTTGTTGATGAATATCTTTGGCCCGTAGTGCAAAGATGACTTGTTGTTGAATATCTTTGGCATGTAGTGTAAAGATGAACTGTTGATGAATATCTTTGGCCCGTGATGCAAAGATGAATTTATTAATATGATTATGAACAGGAACTGTGATTTGGTATAACCATGATCTTTGATGTTTCAGGTAAAGACAGGTGATGAAAATTATCTTCGTCTTGGATGCGAAATTTAGAATCACAATTATGATTATGAATTATTCATATGATTGTGGAAAGGAACTATTGATTGATGTTACAGGGATAAAACATTGTTGGTGGACTTTTAACGTGGAGAAGATAATAGACTTTATAGTCTATTTGACTCTTCTAATGGATTGCTCGTTCCGCTGCAACTATGGTTGAAAAGTTTTATCATCTACCATATGTTCTAAATCTCTGATTTATTACTGTTGAAGACTATTGATAATTTATCTTTAGTCATGATATTCTTTACTGAGCTAGTTGTGCTCACCCTTTTGCTTCACAATTCCTTTCAGGTAATAAGAGTGTAGCTGGGTCGAGCGAGGGTAACGGGGAAATAGAACGGTGGTCTCTAGCTGTGGAGGTTCTCCCGAAGCAGTATAGAAAAGTTTATTTAGTAGTTATATTTGGTGAATCATCTAGGGTGAGGTGTACCCAACGTTGGAAGGGTGTTTTGCCACTATCTTACCAGATGTCTAATAACATACAATCTCGTGTCATCATAAGACAGGGATGTGCTCATCCACTTGCTGAGTATATATACGAGCACTACCTATATGATCTTGGAGTTTGGTTGAAGTATAATTCTCAATTAGAGACAGTGGAGATAATGATATGTCAAGAGAAGACTCGCCATTGGGAAGAATATGATAGTAATCTTCTCATTTTTTTGGGGTCTATTGGGTCAACCAAGGATAATTCTGTGGCCATATGATATCTATCATAACCTAGACGCATGGCCTCCCATGTATGAGGGTTTCCTTGAGCACTTCCCAAAGATTCTAATTTTTAAAACAGTTTTTGACTATACCTTTATGTAAGGTGTCATTGTGACGTGCTATCCAAGGTTGGGACATGAGTCACAGTTGGTATATATTTGTACCAAACTCATAGCATATGTGTTGTTGTATTTTGCACGACAATTGTTGTAATAAAGTTGTAGTTGTTTCTGTACCATGTATTTGGCGACTCAAAATGGGTTGGATGGAATGGACCTATTTTGGGGGCGTTACATTTGGTATCAGAGCTTAGGGATATGATCTCTGGCGGAGATCGGGGAATAGGACTAGGAGGGGAGAGACGAGTAAATCCTTCGCTAGTGTGTCCTACCTAAGCTTATTTGTTGGTCAGTCATAATATCGGGATATTATGTGATATGTTAATTTGTTAAATTAACCTTTGTTTTTGAAGCTGTATTCTAGAATGATATCTGAAATACAGGAGATGAGAAATGGAGAAATCATGATGACAGGAAAGATGGAATCTGAAATGAAAGCAAGGTATTCTCAACTCTTTGAAATACCAGGTACGTAAATTTCGAGGACGAAATTTCATAAGGAGGGGAGATTGTAAGACCCCGAATTTTATGAAATAAAAGTATTCAATTTTTCTATTTGGTAAATGGTTAAATTGATAAAAAGTTAAAGTTAAGGTTGATATATGAATTTTTTTCAAAAATAAGCAAGTGGTCATAAAATATTCATTGTTGTCGGGGAATATTGGCTTGGTCGTGGAATATTCTTACTGTCGGAGAATATTCGTACGACGGCGCAATCTTGTGTGGACCCCATAACGGAAAGCGATTGGATGAAGAAAACGATAAAAACAAGTTGTTTATAAATACTGTTGGAATACCCGATGGTTAAAACACAGTAATACGCGTTGTTGCACAGTAACACACGATATTGCACCAATTATTGATTCTTACGTAAGAAGGCACTACACAATAATTGTTACAGTAATTACTGTTCAATATTGTATTTTATTGATTCAATAATTGCTGCGTTGATATTTTATATTACTGTTGTTTTAATAGTTGTCACTACATAGTATTTTCTATTATCGGAACAATAATTCATATTATCTGAATAATATTATTAGATAATATTATTGGCAATGTCTAGAAAGTTCTGTCTGAGGAGAGATTTGGTCATCCAATTGCGCGCCAGTAAGGAAGAGATCCTTATTGGAAAGCCCCCTCTTTCCTGGGAACGGCCTGTTTGCCAATACTGTGATTCTGTAATATTATTTATGTATAATTAATTATTGATTTATATGATGAGAAAAATATTAATTTTATGTGGATATAGATGGAGAAAATTTTTAATGTGACAATTGTTGAAAATTAATATTTTGTCTTTTTCTGATAAAATAATTCATTTAAATATATTATTTTAATAATATATTGATGGTGATATTTTTACAATAAATGTGGGATATATGAGTATATGAGGAAGAAGAGTATTTTTGTGGCATTAAATGATTAACACATGTTTTGTGTGTTGGTGGACACAATTCTTGACCAAAAATTTATTATTGACTGTAAAATCGTCCGTTTGTGGATTTCGGTCAATTTTTATTTGAAATTTGGAAAAACTTTCTTCTGCAAAGTTGTAGAGAATTGAATGTCCTATAAAAACTCGCTAGATTCGAATTTTCTGATCAAAGGACTATTTATTATGAATTATTGAAGTTCCGAAGTTCCGAAATAATTGATTTTTGGAAGTTTTAATTATTTATTTTAACAAAAATGTTTTTTGTGATTTTGGTGGGTTGGTGGCTGATTTGTTGACCAAAAAAGTGTGCTAAGGAAAATTTATATAAATATATTAATATTATATTAATTTTCTGCTTTGGTGTTCTAAGCAATTTCCTATAAATAGGGTGTTTAGGTTAGAATTGAAAATCACACCAGAAACGGAAGTTTTCTCTCTATTTCTCTCTCCATATTATCGAGTGTATTCTTGTGAGTATTTTGATATCTTGAGTGTTTCTATACGGTGCAAGTTCGTTCAGCGTTATTCTAGTCAGGAGTACTGCTCTTTTGAGGTAAGAGATTGTAAGGGATATTGTCGTTACTATGTAAGGGATTGTAAGGGATAGTAAGGGATGTTATTTCTTCTTAAATGATATTATTTTCTTCAATATCATTATGCCGAAGTATTGATCTGAACTTTTTATCAAATTTAAAACTTTTCATGTCGGGGTTACTATTCATGAGTTACTATTCACGAGTTACTATTCACGAGTTACTATTCACGAGTTATTATTCATGAGTTACTATTCATGAGTTACTATTAATGGGTTACTATTCACGAGTTACTATTCACGACAAAATTGGTTTCTTTTTCTAACCAAATTATAGTTGATTTATGAATATTACTCTTGAGATTAAAACTATATGTTGATCATATTATTTTTTTATCATATATAACATTTTTATAACCCTAATGATGATATTTCTCTTTGACTTGAGTGTAAAGATGGGTAGATTATTGGTATGATCATGACTAGGGTTCTCTTTGTCCAGTAGTGAAAAGTTGAATTGTGACTGGTATGATCATGACCATTGAATTTATAATTGAATATCTTTAGCTTAAGTGCAAAGGTGAAATGATCAACATGGTTATAATTATTGGTTATATAAATTCTGAAATGATTATATATTTCTTTGAGATAATAATATATTTGGCCTGTAGTGCAAATATGAACTATTGAGGAATATCTTTGGCCTGTAGTGCAAAGATGAGTTGTTGATGAATATCTTTGGCCCGTAGTGCAAAGATGACTTGTTGTTGAATATCTTTGGCATGTAGTGTAAAGATGAACTGTTGATGAATATCTTTGGCCCGTGATGCAAAGATGAATTTATTAATATGATTATGAACAGGAACTGTGATTTGGTATAACCATGATCTTTGATGTTTCAGGTAAAGACAGGTGATGAAAATTATCTTCGTCTTGGATGCGAAATTTAGAATCACAATTATGATTATGAATTATTCATATGATTGTGGAAAGGAACTATTGATTGATGTTACAGGGATAAAACATTGTTGGTGGACTTTTAACGTGGAGAAGATAATAGACTTTATAGTCTATTTGACTCTTCTAATGGATTGCTCGTTCCGCTGCAACTATGGTTGAAAAGTTTTATCATCTACCATATGTTCTAAATCTCTGATTTATTACTGTTGAAGACTATTGATAATTTATCTTTAGTCATGATATTCTTTACTGAGCTAGTTGTGCTCACCCTTTTGCTTCACAATTCCTTTCAGGTAATAAGAGTGTAGCTGGGTCGAGCGAGGGTAACGGGGAAATAGAACGGTGGTCTCTAGCTGTGGAGGTTCTCCCGAAGCAGTATAGAAAAGTTTATTTAGTAGTTATATTTGGTGAATCATCTAGGGTGAGGTGTACCCAACGTTGGAAGGGTGTTTTGCCACTATCATACCAGATGTCTAATAACATACAATCTCGTGTCATCATAAGACAGGGATGTGCTCATCCACTTGCTGAGTATATATACGAGCACTACCTATATGATCTTGGAGTTTGGTTGAAGTATAATTCTCAATTAGAGACAGTGGAGATAATGATATGTCAAGAGAAGACTCGCCATTGGGAAGAATATGATAGTAATCTTCTCATTTTTTTAGGGTCTATTGGGTCAACCAAGGATAATTCTGTGGCCATATGATATCTATCATAACCTAGACGCATGGCCTCCCATGTATGAGGGTTTCCTTGAGCACTTCCCAAAGATTCTAATTTTTAAAACAGTTTTTGACTATACCTTTATGTAAGGTGTCATTGTGACGTGCTATCCAAGGTTGGGACATGAGTCACAGTTGGTATATATTTGTACCCAAACTCATAGCATATGTGTTGTTGTATTTTGCACGACAATTGTTGTAATAAAGTTGTAGTTGTTTCTGTACCATGTATTTGGCGACTCAAAATGGGTTGGATGGAATGGACCTATTTTGGGGGCGTTACATTTGGTATCAGAGCTTAGGGATATGATCTCTGGCGGAGATCGGGGAATAGGACTAGGAGGGGAGAGACGAGTAAATCCTTCGCTAGTGTGTCCTACCTAAGCTTATTTGTTGGTCAGTCATAATATCGGGATATTATGTGATATGTTAATTTGTTAAATTAACCTTTATTTTTGAAGCTGTATTCTAGAATGATATCTGAAATACAGGAGATGAGCAATGGAGAAATGATGATGACAGGAAAGATGGAATCTGAAATGAAAGCAAGGTATTCTCAACTCTTTGAAATACCAGGTACGTAAATTTCGAGGACGAAATTTCATACGGAGGGGAGATTGTAAGACCCCGAATTTTATGAAATAAAAGTATTCAATTTTTCTATTTGGTAAATGGTTAAATTGATAAAAAGTTAAAGTTAAGGTTGATATATGAATTTTTTTCAAAAATAAGCAAGTGGTCATAAAATATTCATTGTTGTCGGGGAATATTGGCTTGGTCGTGGAATATTCTTACTGTCAGAGAATATTCGTACGACGGCGCAATCTTGTGTGGACCCCATAACGGAAAGCGATTGGATGAAGAAAACGATAAAAACAAGTTGTTTATAAATACTGTTGGAATACCCGGTGGTTAAAACACAGTAATACGCGTTGTTGCACAGTAACACACGATATTGCACCAATTATTGATTCTTACGCAAGAAGGCACTACACAATAATTGTTACAGTAATTACTGTTCAATATTGTATTTTATTGATTCAATAATTGCTGCGTTGATATTTTATATTACTGTTGTTTTAATAGTTGTCACTACATAGTATTTTCTATTATCGGAACAATAATTCATATTATCTGAATAATATTATTAGATAATATTATTGGCAATGTCTAGAAAGTTCTGTCTAAGGAGAGATTTGGTCATCCAATTGCGCGCCAGTAAGGAAGAGATCCTTATTGGAAAGCCCCCTCTTTCCTGGGAACGGCCTGTTTGCCAGTACTGTGATTCTGTAATATTATTTATGTATAATTAATTATTGATTTATATGATGAGAAAAATATTGATTTTATGTGGATATAGATGGAGAAAATTTTTAATGTGACAATTGTTGAAAATTAGTATTTTGTCTTTTTCTGATAAAATAATTCATTTAAATATATTATTTTAATAATATATTGATGGTGATATTTTTACAATAAATGTGGGATATATGAGTATATGAGGAAGAAGAGTATTTTTGTGGCATTAAATGATTAACACATGTTTTGTGTGTTGGTGGACACAATTCTTGACCAAAAATTTATTATTGACTGTAAAATCGTCCGTTTGTGGATTTCGGTCAATTTTTATTTGAAATTTGGAAAAACTTTCTTCTGCAAAGTTGTAGAGAATTGAATTTCCTATAAAAACTCGCTAGATTCGAATTTTCTGATCAAAGGACTATTTATTATGAATTATTGAAGTTCCGAAGTTCCGAAATAATTGATTTTTGGAAGTTTTAATTATTTATTTTAACAAAAACGTTTTTTGTGATTTTGGTGGGTTGGTGGCTGATTTGTTGACCAAAAAAGTGTGCTAAGGAAAATTTATATAAATATATTAATATTATATTAATTTTTCTGCTTTGGTGTTCTAAGCAATTTCCTATAAATAGGGTGTTTAGGTTAGAATTGAAAATCACACCAGAAACGGAAGTTTTCTCTCTATTTCTCTCTCCATATTATCGAGTGTATTCTTGTGAGTATTTTGATATCTTGAGTGTTGCTATACGGTGCAAGTTCGTTCAGCGTTATTCTAGTCAGGAGTACTGCTCTTTTGAGGTAAGAGATTGTAAGGGATATTGTCGTTACTATGTAAGGGATTGTAAGGGATAGTAAGGGATGTTATTTCTTCTTAAATGATATTATTTTCTTCAATATCATTATGCCGAAGTATTGATCTGAACTTTTTATCAAATTTAAAACTTTTCATGTCGGGGTTACTATTCATGAGTTACTATTCACGAGTTACTATTCACGAGTTACTATTCACGAGTTATTATTCATGAGTTACTATTCATGAGTTACTATTAATGGGTTACTATTCACGAGTTACTATTCACGACAAAATTGGTTTCTTTTTCTAACCAAATTATAGTTGATTTATGAATATTACTCTTGAGATTAAAACTATATGTTGATCATATTATTTTTTTATCATATATAACATTTTTATAACCCTAATGATGATATTTCTCTTTGACTTGAGTGTAAAGATGGGTAGATTATTGGTATGATCATGACTAGGGTTCTCTTTGTCCAGTAGTGAAAAGTTGAATTGTGACTGGTATGATCATGACCATTGAATTTATAATTGAATATCTTTAGCTTAAGTGCAAAGGTGAAATGATCAACATGGTTATAATTATTGGTTATATAAATTCTGAAATGATTATATATTTCTTTGAGATAATAATATATTTGGCCTGTAGTGCAAATATGAACTATTGAGGAATATCTTTGGCCTGTAGTGCAAAGATGAGTTGTTGATGAATATCTTTGGCCCGTAGTGCAAAGATGACTTGTTGTTGAATATCTTTGGCATGTAGTGTAAAGATGAACTGTTGATGAATATCTTTGGCCCGTGATGCAAAGATGAATTTATTAATATGATTATGAACAGGAACTGTGATTTGGTATAACCATGATCTTTGATGTTTCAGGTAAAGACAGGTGATGAAAATTATCTTCGTCTTGGATGCGAAATTTAGAATCACAATTATGATTATGAATTATTCATATGATTGTGGAAAGGAACTATTGATTGATGTTACAGGGATAAAACATTGTTGGTGGACTTTTAACGTGGAGAAGATAATAGACTTTATAGTCTATTTGACTCTTCTAATGGATTGCTCGTTCCGCTGCAACTATGGTTGAAAAGTTTTATCATCTACCATATGTTCTAAATCTCTGATTTATTACTGTTGAAGACTATTGATAATTTATCTTTAGTCATGATATTCTTTACTGAGCTAGTTGTGCTCACCCTTTTGCTTCACAATTCCTTTCAGGTAATAAGAGTGTAGCTGGGTCGAGCGAGGGTAACGGGGAAATAGAACGGTGGTCTCTAGCTGTGGAGGTTCTCCCGAAGCAGTATAGAAAAGTTTATTTAGTAGTTATATTTGGTGAATCATCTAGGGTGAGGTGTACCCAACGTTGGAAGGGTGTTTTGCCACTATCATACCAGATGTCTAATAACATACAATCTCGTGTCATCATAAGACAGGGATGTGCTCATCCACTTGCTGAGTATATATACGAGCACTACCTATATGATCTTGGAGTTTGGTTGAAGTATAATTCTCAATTAGAGACAGTGGAGATAATGATATGTCAAGAGAAGACTCGCCATTGGGAAGAATATGATAGTAATCTTCTCATTTTTTTGGGGTCTATTGGGTCAACCAAGGATAATTCTGTGGCCATATGATATCTATCATAACCTAGACGCATGGCCTCCCATGTATGAGGGTTTCCTTGAGCACTTCCCAAAGATTCTAATTTTTAAAACAGTTTTTGACTATACCTTTATGTAAGGTGTCATTGTGACGTGCTATCCAAGGTTGGGACATGAGTCACAGTTGGTATATATTTGTACCCAAACTCATAGCATATGTGTTGTTGTATTTTGCACGACAATTGTTGTAATAAAGTTGTAGTTGTTTCTGTACCATGTATTTGGCGACTCAAAATGGGTTGGATGGAATGGACCTATTTTGGGGGCGTTACATTTGGTATCAGAGCTTAGGGATATGATCTCTGGCGGAGATCGGGGAATAGGACTAGGAGGGGAGAGACGAGTAAATCCTTCGCTAGTGTGTCCTACCTAAGCTTATTTGTTGGTCAGTCATAATATCGGGATATTATGTGATATGTTAATTTGTTAAATTAACCTTTATTTTTGAAGCTGTATTCTAGAATGATATCTGAAATACAGGAGATGAGCAATGGAGAAATCATGATGACAGGAAAGATGGAATCTGAAATGAAAGCAAGGTATTCTCAACTCTTTGAAATACCAGGTACGTAAATTTCGAGGACAAAATTTCATAAGGAGGGGAGATTGTAAGACCCCAAATTTTATGAAATAAAAGTATTCAATTTTTCTATTTGGTAAATGGTTAAATTGATAAAAAGTTAAAGTTAAGGGTGATATATGAATTTTTTTCAAAAATAAGCAAGTGGTCATAAAATATTCATTGTTGTCGGGGAATATTCGCTTGGTCGTGGAATATTCTTACTGTCGGAGAATATTCGTACGACGGCGCAATCTTGTGTGGACCCCATAACGGAAAGCGATTGGATGAAGAAAACGATAAAAACAAGTTGTTTATAAATACTGTTGGAATACCCGGTGGTTAAAACACAGTAATACGCGTTATTGCACAGTAGCACACGATATTGCACCAATTATTGATTCTTACGCAAGAAGGCACTACACAATAATTGTTACAGTAATTACTGTTTAATATTGTATTTTATTGATTCAATAATTGCTGCGTTGATATTTTATATTACTGTTGTTTTAATAGTTGTCACTACATAGTATTTTCTATTATCGGAATAATAATTCATATTATCTGAATAATATTATTAGATAATATTATTGGCAATGTCTAGAAAGTTCTGTCTAAGGAGAGATTTGGTCATCTAATTGCGCGCCAGTAAGGAAGAGATCCTTATTGGAAAGCCCCCTCTTTCCTGGGAACGGCCTGTTTGCCAGTACTGTGATTCTATAATATTATTTATGTATAATTAATTATTGATTTATATGATGAGAAAAATATTGATTTTATGTGGATATAGATGGAGAAAATTTTTAATGTGACAATTGTTGAAAATTAGTATTTTGTCTTTTTCTGATAAAATAATTCATTTAAATATATTATTTTAATAATATATTGATGGTGATATTTTTACAATAAATGTGGGATATATGAGTATATGAGGAAGAAGAGTATTTTTGTGGCATTAAATGATTAACACATGTTTTGTGTGTTGGTGGACACAATTCTTGACCAAAAATTTATTATTGACTGTAAAATCGTCCGTTTGTGGATTTCGGTCAATTTTTATTTGAAATTTGGAAAAACTTTCTTCTGCAAAGTTGTAGAGAATTGAATTTCCTATAAAAACTCGCTAGATTCGAATTTTCTGATCAAAGGACTATTTATTATGAATTATTGAAGTTCCGAAGTTCTGAAATAATTAATTTTTGGAAGTTTTAATTATTTATTTTAACAAAAACGTTTTTTGTGATTTTGGTGGGTTGGTGGCTGATTTGTTGACCAAAAAAGTGTGCTAAGGAAAATTTATATAAATATATTAATATTATATTAATTTTTCTGCTTTGGTGTTCTAAGCAATTTCCTATAAATAGGGTGTTTAGGTTAGAATTGAAAATCACACCAGAAACGGAAGTTTTCTCTCTATTTCTCTCTCCATATTATCGAGTGTATTCTTGTGAGTATTTTGATATCTTGAGTGTTGCTATACGGTGTAAGTTCGTTCAGCGTTATTCTAGTCAGGAGTACTGCTCTTTTGAGGTAAGAGATTGTAAGGGATATTGTCGTTACTATGTAAGGGATTGTAAGGGATAATAAGGGATGTTATTTCTTCTTAAATGATATTATTTTCTTCAATATCATTATGCCGAAGTATTGATCTGAACTTTTTATCAAATTTAAAACTTTTTATGTCGGGGTTACTATTCATGAGTTACTATTCACGAGTTACTATTCACGAGTTACTATTCACGAGTTATTATTCATGAGTTATTATTCATGAGTTACTATTCATGGGTTACTATTCACGAGTTACTATTCACGACAAAATTGGTTTCTTTTTCTAACCAAATTATAGTTGATTTATGAATATTACTCTTGAGATTAAAACTATATGTTGATCATATTATTTTTTTATCATATATAACATTTTTATAACCCTAATGATGATATTTCTCTTTGACTTGAGTGTAAAGATGGGTAGATTATTGGTATGATCATGACTAGGGTTCTCTTTGTCCAGTAGTGAAAAGTTGAATTGTGACTGGTATGATCATGACCATTGAATTTATAATTGAATATCTTTAGCTTAAGTGCAAATGTGAAATGATCAACATGGTTATAATTATTGGTTATATAAATTCTGAAATGATTATATATTTCTTTGAGATAATAATATATTTGGCCTGTAGTGCAAATATGAACTATTGAGGAATATCTTTGGCCTGTAGTGCAAAGATGAGTTGTTGATGAATATCTTTGGCCCGTAGTGCAAAGATGACTTGTTGTTGAATATCTTTGGCATGTAGTGTAAAGATGAACTGTTGATGAATATCTTTGGCCCGTGATGCAAAGATGAATTTATTAATATGATTATGAACAGGAACTGTGATTTGGTATAACCATGATCTTTGATGTTTCAGGTAAAGACAGGTGATGAAAATTATCTTCGTCTTGGATGCGAAATTTAGAATCACAATTATGATTATGAATTATTCATATGATTGTGGAAAGGAACTATTGATTGATGTTACAGGGATAAAACATTGTTGGTGGACTTTTAACGTGGAGAAGATAATAGACTTTATAGTCTATTTGACTCTTCTAATGGATTGCTCGTTCCGCTGCAACTATGGTTGAAAAGTTTTATCATCTACCATATGTTCTAAATCTCTGATTTATTACTGTTGAAGACTATTGATAATTTATCTTTAGTCATGATATTCTTTACTGAGCTAGTTGTGCTCACCCTTTTGCTTCACAATTCCTTTCAGGTAATAAGAGTGTAGCTGGGTCGAGCGAGGGTAACGGGGAAATAGAACGGTGGTCTCTAGCTGTGGAGGTTCTCCCGAAGCAGTATAGAAAAGTTTATTTAGTAGTTATATTTGGTGAATCATCTAGGGTGAGGTGTACCCAACGTTGGAAGGGTGTTTTGCCACTATCATACCAGATGTCTAATAACATACAATCTCGTGTCATCATAAGACAGGGATGTGCTCATCCACTTGCTGATTATATATACGAGCACTACCTATATGATCTTGGAGTTTGGTTGAAGTATAATTCTCAATTAGAGACAGTGGAGATAATGATATGTCAAGAGAAGACTCGCCATTGGGAAGAATATGATAGTAATCTTCTCATTTTTTTGGGGTCTATTGGGTCAACCAAGGATAATTCTGTGGCCATATGATATCTATCATAACCTAGACGCATGGCCTCCCATGTATGAGGGTTTCCTTGAGCACTTCCCAAAGATTCTAATTTTTAAAACAGTTTTTGACTATACCTTTATGTAAGGTGTCATTGTGACGTGCTATCCAAGGTTGGGACATGAGTCACAGTTGGTATATATTTGTACCCAAACTCATAGCATATGTGTTGTTGTATTTTGCACGACAATTGTTGTAATAAAGTTGTAGTTATTTCTGTACCATGTATTTGGCGACTCAAAATGGGTTGGATGGAATGGACCTATTTTGGGGTCGTTACATCTTTCCCCCCTTAAAAGGATTCTGTCCCCAGAATCACGACTCAATAAATTCGACCCGTTACATTCTCCCCCCCTTACAAAGATTCTGTCCCCAGAATCGCATACACATAATTAAGTAAATAAATGAGGGTAATTCTTCATCATATTCTCTTCGAGTTTCCACGTAGCTTCTTCAGCGTTGTGGTTCCTCCAAATTACCTTAACAGAAGGTATAACTTTATTTCTCAGAACTTGTTCTTTTCGGTCGATAATTTGGACAGGAATTTCTTCATAAGATAAATCTTTCTCAAATTGCTGGGGTTCGTATTCAATTACATGCTTGTAATCAGGTTTGTAAGGTCGTAACACAGAAACATGGAAGACGTTGTGGATATTCTCGAGTGCTGGAGGTAAGGCTACCTCGTACGCAACTTCTCCAATTCTTCGCAGTACCTCAAAGGGTCCAATAAATCTTGGGCTCAATTTCCCTTTCTTTCCGAACCTGATCTTCCCTTTCCAGGGAGAGACCTTCAAGAAAACATAACTACCGGATTCAAACTCGATATTTTTACGATGTGGATCAGCGTATTTCTTCTGTCGATCTTGAGCCGCTACCAGACGGGCTCGGATTACTTTGACTATTTCTGCCGTCTGCTCTACCAATTTTGGCCCTAGCAATTGTCTTTCACCAACTTCATCCCAATAAAGCAGAGTTCTGCACTTTCTGCCGTATAACACTTCGTAAGGCGGCATACCAATACTAGCGTGGTAACTGTTGTTGTAGCCGAACTGTACTAACGGTAGGTGATCATCCCAATTTCCTTTGAAGTCCATCACACAGGCTCGTAACATATCTTCTAGTGTTTGAATCGTTCGTTCGCTCTGTCCGTCTGTTTGAGGGTGGTAAGCTGTACTCATTCGCAGTTGTGTACCCATGCATTCCTGAAGACGTTTCCAGAAATTTAATGTGAAGCGCGGATCCCTATCAGAAACAATAGACACCGGCACTCCGTGCCTCGAAACAATCTCTTTCACATATAATCTTGCCAACTGATCTAAGTTAAATCTAATTTTGATAGGAAGGAACTGCGCGAATTTTGTCAGTCGGTCAACGATAACCCATACTGCGTCGTAGCCTTTCTGAGTCGTCAGAAGGCCAACCACGAAGTCCATCGTAATATGTTCCCATTTCCATTCTGGGATCTCCAACGGTTGAAGCAATCCACTCGGTCTCCGATGTTCTGCTTTAACTTTCTGACATGTCAGGCATTTGGCAACACATTCTGCAACATCACGTTTCAAATTCGGCCACCAGAAATGTTGTCGAAGATCTTGGTACATTTTTGTACTACCAGGGTGAATCGAATATCTTGAACTATGAGCCTTACTCAAAATTTCTTCCTTAATTTCTTGTACTGGCGGAACCCAAATTCTGCTTTCAAATCTCAATATTCCTTCCTTATCCATTTTAAATCTTGGTTCGGTTCCTTCAGATATCTTCGATGTTACCTTTTTGCATTCATCATCCTGAAGCTGAGCCTCCTTCACTCTATCTAGTAGAGTAGTACCAGATTGCATCTGAAATAGCTTCTCATCAATCTCCATAGGATACTTCACTTCTAACTCCAGTTTCTCCATATCTGCAATTAGCTCCTGCTGAGCAGTCAACATCATCAATTTCTCACGACCCTTTCTACTTAAGGCGTCGGCAACCACATTAGCCTTACCCGAATGGTATAAAATCTCACAGTCATAATCCTTGATTAATTCTAACCATCTTCTTTGACGCATATTCAAATCTTTCTGTGTAAAAATATATTTCAGACTCTTGTGGTCCGTATATATTTCACACTTCTCCCCGTATAGATAGTGCCTCCAAATTTTCAAAGCAAAAACAACTGCAGCTAACTCCAAATCATGGGTTGGGTAACCCTTCTCGTAATCCTTCAACTGCCGTGATGCATACGCAATGACTTTGCCATTTTGCATCAGCACACAGCCAAGTCCTTTATGCGACGCATTGCTAAAAATAACAAAATTTCCTGTATCATCCGGAAGAGATAACACAGGCGCTGTACTCAACCTCTTCTTTAATTCTTGAAAACTCTCCTCACACTTCTCCGTCCAAACAAATTTCACAGCTTTTCGAGTTAAATTCGTTAACGGAGTTGCGATCTTAGAAAAATCTTGTATGAATCTTCTATAATATCCTGCTAATCCAAGAAAACTTCTTACTTCTGACAGCCTTCTCGGCTGATCCCAGTTAATCACAGCTTCTACTTTGGATGGATCTACCGAAATTCTATCTTTATCGATTACGTGACCAAGAAATTGTACTCTCTCGATCCAGAATTCACATTTCAAAAATTTAGCATACAACTTCTCCCTTCTCAATACTTCCAATGTTAACCTCAAGTGTTCTTCATGTTCCTCTTTGGTTTTGGAATATACCAAAATGTCGTCTATAAATACCACTACGAATTTGTCCAAAAACGGCTTGAATACACCATTCATTAGTCCCATAAATACTGCAGGAGCATTTGTAAGACCAAACGACATTACTAAAAACTCATAATGACCATATCGCGTTCAGAACGCTGTCTTCGGTACATCCTCTGGCCTCACCTTCAGTTGGTGATAACCACTCCTCAAGTCAATCTTGGAAAAGTATTTTGCTCCCTTCAATTGATCAAACAGATCATCGATCCTCGGTAATGGAAATCTGTTCTTAATCGTGACCTTATTTAATTCTCTGTAGTCAATGCAGAGCCTCATCGATCCGTCCTTCTTTTTCACGAACAACACCGGCGCTCCCCACGGCGATACGCTCGGTTGAATGTACTTTTTGTCCAACAATTCTTGTAGTTGTGCCATTAATTCCTTCATCTCTACTGGCGCCATTCGGTATGGTTCCTTCGATATTGGAGCAGTTCCGGGCGCCAAATCAATCACAAAGTCTACTTCTCTATCTGGTGGAAGTCCTGGCAAATCGTCTGGAAATACATCGACGAAGTCCCTCACAATCGGTATCTCCTCTACCTTCGGGTTCTCTTTTCGACTGTCAACTATGTAAGCTAAATATCCTACACAGCCTTGTCTTAATAACTTCCTGGCCTGCAACATCGTCAGACAACTCGCTTGTCTGGGCGACTTGCTACCATAAAACACAACCTTTGACGGAGTCATAAGGTTAATACGCTTCTTTTGGCAGTCAATTACAGCCCCATAATTGGATAGCCAATCTATACCCAATATAACATCGAATTCCCCCAATCGAATAGGGATAAGATCTACGATCATGATATTACCCTTAATATCCACCCTACAGTTCTTAAACACGTACTTAACAGGGATTATTTCTCTATTCGCAATTTCTATGTTCATGGGGTAATCCAATTCATCCATAAACAAATCTAAACTATTAGCAAAGTCTTCGGATATAAAGGAACAAGTAGCACCCGAATCAAATAAAACGTAAGCATTAATTTCATTGATCGGAATGATACCTGACACCACCTCACGAGACTGGATTGCATCCTGCACCGTCATATTAAAAGTTCTGGCGGTTGGTCGGTTTGTTGCAGGTGGTCCGGTGATGGTTAAGGTATTTCCACTGCTATTTCCCCGGTTCCCTCCTTGTCCTGATCCTCCCAATCCCTTCTTGGAACAGTCTCTTGCTAAATGATCTTTCGAACCACAGTTGAAACAAGCACCCTTCTTTGGGTTTGGACAATTTGGTGCTATGTGGCCTTCCTGACCACAATTGTAGCACACTCTCTTTCCCTTCAAACAAACTCCTAGATGTGCCTTGCCGCAAGTCGGACATGCTTCTATCTTCTTTTTCTGCCCTCCGTGTTGACTTCCAGCTGTCGAGTTATCCGTCCACTTCCTCTTCTGATTATTATTCCCAGTATTACTTCCACCAATCTTGTTATTACCTTCATTCTCACTCTTTTTCTTCTTCTGCTCTTGATTGTACTTGGTCACCGCATCGCTTCCTCCTTCAGCGAGGATGGCCTTTTCCAGTACTCTGGCAAATGTGTTTATCTGAAACATTGACACCTTACTATAAACCCAAGGCTTTAGTCCTTGTTCAAATCTTCTGGCCTTTCTTTCGTCAGTGTGTACTTGGTACGGGGCAAACCTTTCCAACTCATCGAATTTAGCCGCGTAATCAGGTACGCTCATGTTTCCTTACTTCAGTTTCAGAAATTGAATCTCCATCTGATTCTGCGAACTAGTTGGGAAGTACATTTCGAAAAACATTTCTTTAAATCTCTCCCACGTAATTACACACTCACCTCCTCGCATCTTATTTGTCTGCCACCAGTAGCTAGCCTCAGACTTCAGCATAAATGTCGCAAAAGCGGTCTTCTGATCTTCTCGAACCCTAGCAACGTCAAAAACCTTCTCCATTTCCATCACCCACATTTGAGCCTCGATCAGGTTTCTGGAACCTTTGAACTCTGGCGGTCCCACTGCCTTGAAGTCCTTAAACGTTGCGCTAGGTGGAGCATGCGATTGGTTATTCATTGCTCCAGCCAGTAGATTCACCAACTGCTGAACAGGATTAGCGTTGGCGTTAATGTCATTATTGGTTGACTCTTCCTGAGCCGGTTGACGTTGTTGTCTTCTCCTTGGCGGCATTTTTCTGTTAAATAAACGTTTATTAGAACTTTATTTATTTCTCTAAATAGTTAAGGCATTACTCCACAATTAAACATACTCATTTAACACATCATCTCAAACAATTGATATATTTTATTCAAATCAAAAGTTTTAACATCAAACTATAGCATCACTGCTATTTACATCCACTATCCCGAGATAAAGAATCCACAGGATTTAAAACATACAAATATTAACATATTCCTTAGTTCATAAACACATCGAAATTTACATAAAACTATATAAGTCTTTCACATAAATAAACAGATTCTATTCCTGTCTTCCAAGGTGCTCAATAGCCTTGCCACACTTTTCATTCATGATACGAGACATCGTCCTGCGATCCAACATATACGATGGAAGTCCTTCAAACTGGATGTGGTACCTTAACACTCGCTCTTGAACCTCATCCATCGCATGATTAAGTGTGACGTACGTGTCTTTAAGCTTTGTCTTCTTTGCACGACTATCATCTTCTGCACGATCAGCTCGACGTGATTCTCTTACCCATCCTTCCTCTGCTATTTTCAGTCTTCCGGAGGTTTCCTTCAGTTCCTTCTTCAGCTTCTCTATCTCCTCGATCTTATCTTTGGTTTGACCCTTCTCATGGACCAATTCCCATTCTACATTTCCTAGTCGTGAGTGAAGAGTCGAAATCTCCCTCTCCTTCTCCTCTAGAGTAGACTGCTGAACAGTCGCTCGCTCGGTCAATTCCTGAACCTCATCTTGTAACTCAACATTACGGTCATATAGTGCATCATACATCTCAGCATCAATCGTGTACCGTGGTAATTCCTCTTCTTCCTCTTCCTCATCAAACTCCTCCTCAGGATCCTCCTCAGGATCAGTCTCAGGCTCATGCTCCTGATCAACAACAGTGATCAATGGAGATGGCTCCCTCTGAATCAACTGCTCCCTGACAACATGAATGTCTCGGGACTCCTCCTCCGTAGGTACTCGAGGTTCCACCTCTCCAGTTCGACTAGCTCCTCCAACATCCGACATCCTGACAACCAAAATTTTAAGTTTTAGTTACTAATCCGTGCTAGCGAACACATACATTAGCACATAAGCACAAAAATTCTTTTATTATCTTCAATGAATTCAAAAAAATTCATATCTTAGAACTCGATAAGAGTTTCCCTTCACTAAGTTCTTTCTATAAGGCTACTACCTAAGGTTGTTCCCCACCTAAGGTTCATAACCTACAGCTCTGATACCAACTTGTGACACCCCCAAACCCGAGTACTTCAATTCCACAGGATTTGGTGTTCACTGTACAAGCATCATCAATCTATCTACCCATAAATAATAATAAACCATACAATAGATAGAAATCATAAATAAATCTCTTCCCTTAAGGGTTACATCAACTGAATCATAAATAAATCCCAGGTTACTCTAACCTTAAAACATCTGTGCGGAATTCTAAACAAATAAGTCTTAACATCAACATAACTCAAGTCTTAAACAAATACATCAGTTAATAAATAACAGGTCTTCATCATTTGCTAACTTTGCCCTTGCCCTTACTAGTGGAGGGTTCATCGCTTCTTTCATTCTTAACTGCAATGTTATTATTAAGCAAGAGTGAGCACAAATGCCCACAAGTATAATAATGAAATAACATTATAATAACATGCGAATAAATCAAAGACATCTGAATAAAAGCTCAACTTTTGAATCGAGAATGAATAACAAGAATCAGAAGAATTCTGAGGGTCATAAGACCTTGAACTATGTCCTAGGTTAACAAGAAATATACTTGAAACCTTTAACAGTCATAAGACTATGGACCTTCTTCTCGTACTTAGGGGGATCAGCCCTTAGTACCATACTGTGCACAATATCTTAACGCTAAAGCGTAATTAATCCCCTATATAGGGTTGTTCATCTCAGTTTGACATTCAAGTCCGCACCAAAGGAAGTTTGGTTTGGATACTTTCATCAAGGGTTCTGAAATTTAGAACGCTCATCAACTATGGACTAGTTGAATCAATAAGGTTTACTAGTCTAATAAGGTTCAACAATAATTGATATTTGATTAGAATAATAATCTCAAAAGTATACAATAGGACAATTATTGTATAACTGAATCATGCTTTGGAAAGATAATTAATCTTTAATATCATGCTTGAACTTGAATAATGACAAGGATAGTTTATTCAAGGTAATTAATAAACTTGAACAATAATGACAAGTGGGGTTAGGGAAACTTGCTCAACATAAAAGTAACGTTTAAGTTTAAATAAACTTGCTCAATAGAATGGAGTTAGGGATAGGATACTTGCTCAATGTAAAAGTAAAGTTAAGAAACTTCCCTCGTGCGTAGATTACACTTTAACTAAGCACGTTCTTTGAATTAAATCCTACATACCATTCATATACACAATACTTGTTAATTAATAATTAATCAACATAAATTCATTCTCGTTGTCTACTTTAATTATTGACTAAACTTAGTCAAATTATCACGTTGTCACATAATTTATACTTCATGAATTATCAAACCAATTATGTATTTAATAATTCAATTCACATATAATATTTTATTACATGTTAAACAACTATTTTATCATCACATTATTCTTCTAACATGTTTACATGTTCATTACAATAATCCACTAACACATTGTTAGACTTAAACATTTTTTAAAAATACATTTCTGAATTTTCTGGAGAGTGGCGCTGCGGCGCCACTAATGTACTAAGAAGTCGCGCTGCGGCGCGGTGGCACTGTGGTCGGGCCCTTGGCGCTGCTGCGCTATGGCGCCGTGGCTTGGGTCTTGGCACTGCGGCGCAGTGGCGCTGTGGCGCGGGACTTCAGTTCTGGAGTTGGCGCCGCGGCGCGAGACTCCAGAAACTGATTCTCAGTTCGCGAAGAACACAGAGTTCAGCGAAAACAACACATTTTATCACTAATTTCACCAATTCACAAATACCCACATGTTATAATTCATGTATAATCATAACCCAACATATATAAAGTGATTTTAACCAATTAAAACACATAATTACATAATTAAAACATGTGAATTCACTGACTTTAATGTTCTTGGTGGTTTTTGAATATAAAATATATAATTTAGCACTACGGATTCGTTATAACACCGAATCCGTTTGTTTAAGGCTTAATCTCTTCGTGTTAACGTACATAACAACTTACAAGTGTAAAATTTAGGGATAATATATGATCAATACATCAATTATCACGTATAAGGCCATATGGCCATATCACGTACTCTGTTTATTTTGAAATAACAAGTCATCAGATTACTACACTTAGTGTAACATTCCATATTTTTTTTTTAAAATGTAAGTTATAAATATTTATTGATTTATATAAATATTTATTGGATGTGTTTATTAGTGAATAAGTAATTGTTCAATTTGATTGAGTTTATTTAGTCAATTATTTATTTGCTAAATAATTAATGTAATTAGTTAATTATTTATTTGTTAAATAATTAATGTGTTATGTGGATTGAGTTATGTGGTTAAGTGATTTATTTAATAAATTATTATTTCATAAAGTGTGACAAATAACTATGTTATAAAGAGTTATTAAATTAAATTAAAGTAGTTTAATTTAGTTCTTTGCCAAACAAGGCTTAAGTATTAATCCTTAAATTTTAAATGGGTTGCCAAACGAAGCCTTATGGCTTTTGGGTATCTTTTGAATTAAAATTATTAATAAAATAAAACAAATATATAAATGAAATATATTTATATTTATTAGTTATACGTTACATGTTTAATAACTGATATAATAAGTAGGCTTATTATTGTCATATCAGTTTTATTCTACGTATATCAGTTTTGGGTTTACGCTCATTGTTAGTACATAGTCTATCATTGAGAGAAGTAAGAAAAGAGAAAGGAAAAGTTCAGAGATTTTGAGAAGAAGCCAAGTGCAAGATTGTCCAAAACAAGTTTTGAATTACAAGATTTCTAGAACAAATTAAAGGTAGGTTGTACAAACCTTATAATATATGTTTACGTTATATAGTTTTTGAGAAATTGTACGTCTTTGTTTTCTTGTTCCAGAAATTGTTTTGGTATTACATGTTGTGTTGTTATAACTAGCATGTATATATAGGTGTGTAGGTATTGTATGCTAAATTATCATTGAGGAAGATAACTTGGTTTTTCGGTGAAAATTTATATACGAACATATGTTTTGAAAAATAATAAAATTTGTATGTGATTCTATAAATTGTATGCTAACTGAGGAATTGAACTATACATGTTAATTTGTTATGTTGGTATAGTTGTATTTCAAAGGAATCAAAAATTGTTGATAACAGTGGAAATTTTCGTTCACTGTAAATTATATTTCATCAATGGATTTTTTTACTTTAAAACACAGTGTTTCAAAGAATTAGTTTATGATATTGATAATTAATGATTGGTGATGGATATATGGATGATTGATAGCAATTATGTGTAAGTTATATTAGTTATACAGGTTGTTGGGGTGAATTGTAGAAATTAAGACAGTAGTTTTGGGCTCTGTTATTCGTTGGTTCCTCTGAGTTTCGGCGCCCCAACGTCAAAATTCACGCCCCAGCGCCAAATTTCGCGCCCTGGCGCCAAATCTCGCGCCCCAGCGCCAAAATGGGCCGTAGCCCGCGCCCCAGCACTGTGGCTCGCGCCCCAGCGATGATGCTCGCGCCCCAGCGCCATAGCTCGCGCCCCAGCGCCACTGTTCCGCGCCCCGGCGCCGAAAAAGTGGCCTAGTTGGGCAGTTTTGGCCTCCTGTAGTAAAATGGCCATAACCTTTTCATACGAACTCCGATTTAGGTAATTCAAGATGATTCGGAAAGAGTACGAGTAGACCTACAACTTTCATTCTTTAAGTTTTTTAATTTGAGGTCTGTAACAGTAGTCAAAATGGTCATCTTTACGACTGTTGTGTATTTGGAGCCAATCGGAGGGCGTCGGGATGCACGAATGCAAGTGCAACCCTTTGGGTATTAGTATAACTTAATGATAACATGTTGGACATGTATTAGGATGTTGTATCAAGTTGTTAATGTATATGTGGTGCAATGGCATGATCATTTAAGTAGTTGTAATAAAGCTAAAAAGTAATGTTCATGAAAGATGTGTTGTTTAAACTTAAACTTAGTTAGTAGCTATACTAAGAGTAATAAAGGAACTCATAAAGGTAATGTTAGTGTAACTAATGTGTATTGTCAATGCATATGGTATGTGTAGGACTTGGGGTGAACGTGAATAGTAATTATTTAACCTACACACGAGGCAAGTTCCCTAACCTTTTCTACTTTATTATTCAGCAAGGTTACTTTTCACTGTTATGTTATACTTATGCAAGTTCCCTAACCTTTTCTACTTTATTATTCAGCAAGGTTACTTTTCACTGTTATGTTATACTTATGCAAGTTCTCTAACTCAAAACTTCATTGTGCAAGTTTCCTTAACTCTATTTTTATAACTGAGCAAGTTTTCTAAACCTTATCTTTTGATATTGAATAAGTTATTATTGTCTTTAACTTGTTTCTTTGTATGCAAGTTTTATAAATCTTATCTTTTGATATTGAGCAAGTTTTATCTAATACTAGAACTTCATTGTACAAGATTGAATTCGTTAAACACATTATTTCTTTAATTCCATTTTAATTGTACAAATTGCTAACTTTACACTTTCGTAGAGTTAGATTGTTTATTGTTGATTAAGCTCGTGTATCTATTGGCTTACGAGGATGCATGTTATGATTATTCCATGATTATGCTATTAAATTATTCCTAAAGCATGATGTTAGTTTATAAATATCAATTCAACTATGATTATTCCATAGTATACAGTTATGTTGTTTGTAATCAACTAACCCTTAGTTGATTACCGTTGAATTCTAAATTACCCCATGATGTATCCAAACCAAACTCACTTTGGTACGGACTTGTATTCTAAATACTGAGAAGAACAACTCTTTTATAAGAGGTTACGCTTAGCGTTGAAATGATTGTGCACAATACATTGTACGAAGGGTTGATCCCCCTAAGTACGTGAAGTCCTTATAGTCTTATGACTGTTAAAGTTTAAGTTGAAAAATTACTTATAACTGTGGACATGATTCATGGTCATTAGACCCTCAGTAATTAATTAAAGTTTTTAGAAAGTAATAGAACTTATTGTTCAGTTTATTAAACCTAATGTTGGTACATGATGTAAAGTTAACTGATTTACTTATTGTTATTTCAAGTGGGCATTGTTTGCTCACTCTTGCCTGTAAAATTTCTTACAGCTAAAGTTGAAACGGGTGACGTACCTAGTACCAGCAAGGGAAAAGGAAAGATGAATAAATGCTGAAGACTTGTAATAGTTTTGATAGTTTACTTTCAGAATTTGATTTAAAGATTGTAATGAAGTTATTTAATTTTCCGCATTTGAATGATTATTGTTAAAGGTTGGATAACCTGGGAGATTTCATTTATTTAAGTTTAATCCTGTATGGGCAGGTTTTCTTTTATTATTCAATTCTATTATGATTGGGTAGTTAGAAATGAATGTTTTGATTACGTGAACACCAAATCTTGAGGTAATGAAGTACCGGGATTTGGGGGTGTCACAGGTTGGTATCAAAGCTTTAGGTTATGAACCTTAGGTGGGGGAAAAGCCTTAGGAAGTAACCTTTTGAAAAGATAGTGGAGTTAACTCTTATCGAGTTTTAAGAAAGAAGTAATAAAACACTTATGTGCTTATGTGTTTATGTTTATGTACTCGTGGGTGTCGAGTAGTAATGATTATTAATTAAAACTTTAAAACTTTGTTGTCAGGATGACTAATATTAGAGAGTCCAGTCAGGCTAGGGAGGAGGGACCTCAAATGCCTATAGAGGAGGAACCTCGCGATGTTCAGGTAGTTTGGGAACAACTATTGCCACGGGAGTCAGCCCCGTTGGTCACAGTAGTTGAGGATGAGGATGATGATGTGGAGACAGACGAGGAGGATCCCATTGAGTTACCGCAGGAGGATGAGGATGACGAGGATGACGAGGATGAGGAGGAAAGGATTCCGCTTAACTCGATAGCTGGCCGTGTATATGATGAAGTGCACGACCTTAACGTGGAACTACAAGATACAGTGGAGGAGTTGCAGGAGATAGTAGCTGAACAACAGACTACAATTACACAAAAAGACGGCGAGATCCAGGATCGTGATGAACGACTGACAAACGCCGAGGAGAAACTAACACAGACTGAAGGAGAGAAGGAACAATTGATCGAGGTGGTTGCTGAACTGAAGAGCAGGTTGAGAGAAGAAGCGGCTAAGAGGGCAAGAGCTGAAGATGCATACGAGGAAGCTTATCAACGAACTGGAAGAGCAGTAAGGAGCTCACAGGCAAAAAGGATGAAGATGGAAGAAATGGTCAAAGTATTCGACACCGCAATTAATCGAGCTCAAGATCGAATTATGGGATATCCGATTCAGTTCGAGACGCTGCCATCATTTGTGTTAGATCGAAGAACGATGTTTCGAGTCATGGAGGAAGAACGTGATAGGGCTAAGAAGTATCTTAATAGATCATCGTAGAAAGTGTGCCAGTAATGCACGTAATATGTATTAAATAATGTGTAAATCCCTAGTGTTAAGTAACCATGGGATATGATAATAATGGTGTTGTCCTGAAACTTTTGTAGTTCAGGAAAGGATGTAGATAGCAGAGATGCTATTGTGTTATGTTTTCAAAAAAAGTTTATGAATAAATAAAAGTTATTATTTTATTCAAAGTGTTATGTGCTATGTGGTTATTTCTTTTGTAGAGGCAAGTTAATTAGAAATACTTAAAGAAGTTGAGTAATGGTCTAATAGATGTTTTATTTTAAACAGAAAATGCCTCCCAGACGTCAACCAACACGACAGAGAACCACCGAAGAAGCTAACGACAATGTTGATGCGAATCCCGTTCAACAACTAGTGACACTATTGACAGGAGCGTTGCAGAATCAACCTCAAAACCAAGGCACAACGTTTAAGGATTTCAAGGCGGTTGGACCACCTGAATTCCGTGGGTCCATGAATCCAGTCGAAGCACAAATCTGGATTATGGAAATAGAGAAGGTGTTCGATGTCGCTAGGGTAGGGGATGAGCAGAAGACTGCTTTAGCAACTTTCATGTTGAAAGCAGAAGCTAGTTATTGGTGGCAAGCCAATAAAACTCGGGAAGGGCCAGGAGTGATGACCTGGGATAGGTTCAAGGAACTGTTCTTCGAGACCTATTTCCCGGAGAGTTCAAAGAGTTAGCTGGAAGTACAGTTTCTGGAGCTGAAGCAAGGGACGATGACGGTATCCGAATATGCCGCAAAATTCAACGAGTTGGCGAGGTTTGCGCCATATCAGGTTAGCACAGACAAACGTAAGGCGAAGAGATTTGAACAGGGACTGAAGCCCTGGCTGTACAGTAGGGTTTCCCTATTCCAGTTGAAGACATTTGTAGCGGTGATGGAGAAAGCAGTACTCGCTGAAGGTGGAGGTGAGGCAGTGACAAAGTTCAATCAGGAACAGAAGAAGAAAAAGAATGAGAATGAGATTAAGAATGGAGGTGGTAGCAGTGGAAACAACAACAACAACAACAACAACAACAGCTTGAAGAGAAAGTGGAATGGGAACATGGGTGCTGGAAACCATCAGGGTAACCAGCAAAACAAAAAGTTTGAAGCATGTGCGACATGCGGGAAATTTCACAAGGGTGCGTGCTTGATGGGGAAACGAGTTTGCTACAATTGTGGCCAGGAGGGTCACATCGCCCCAAATTGCACTCAACCAAAGAAGAAGGCGTGCTTCACGTGCGGATCCAAGGATCATTTTGCTCGTGAATGCCCTAAGAAGAAGGAGGGAGGGACAACCAGAAGCAATGGAGGTAACAATGGAAGTACATGGGCCATTACAGGACCTGCAGCATCAAACAAACCCACAGCCAGAACCTTAAACATGACTGTGCAAGATGCTGTGCAATCAAAAGATGTGGTGTCAAGTATTATTCCAATCAATGATATTAATGCATATGTATTATTTGATTCAGGTGCTACTTGCTCGTTTATATCTGATGAATTTGCCAAGAGGTTAGAATTGCCTAGAGAAGAACTGAATTTTCCTTTGAACATAGAAATTGCGAATAAGGAAGTAATCCCTGTTAGATTCGTATACAAGAACTGTAGGGTGAACATTAAGGAGAATATCTTGTTGGTAGATTTGATTCCGATTAGACTCGGGGAATTTGATGTAATTTTGGGAATGGATTGGTTGTTCAAATACGGGGCGGTAATTGACTGCCAAAAGAAGTGTGTAAACCTTATGACTCCGTCAAAGGTAGTATTTTATGGTAGCAAGTCGCCTAGACAAATGAAATATCTGACGACTATGCAGGCCAAGAAATTGTTGAGTCAAGGTTGTGTGGGCTATTTAGCTTACATAGTCAATACTCAGAAGAAGGGAGTAAAACTAGAAGAAATATCGGTAGTGAAAGAATTCGAAGACGTGTTTCCAGAGGATTTTCCAAGACTTCCGCCTGACCGAGAAATTGAGTTCGTAATCGATTTAGTACCCGGAACAGCACCGATATCGAAGGCCCCGTACAGAATGGCTCCGATAGAAATGAAGGAACTCATGGTGCAACTGCAAGAACTACTGGACAAGAAGTATATTCAACCAAGCGTGTCACCGTGGGGAGCGCCGGTATTATTTGTGAAGAAGAAGGACGGATCAATGCGTCTTTGCATTGATTATAGGGAGTTAAACAAGGTCACTATTAAGAATAGGTATCCGTTACCTAGAATAGATGACTTGTTTGATCAGTTGAAGGGTGCTAAATACTTCTCGAAAATAAATTTGAGAAGTGGGTATCACCAATTGAAGGTAAGAAAGGAGGATATACCTAGAACGGCATTCAGAACTCGGTACGAACATTACGAGTTTCTGGTGATGTCATTTGGTTTAACAAATGCCCCTACTGCGTTCATGGATTTGATGAACAGGGTATTTAAACCATTTTTAGACAAGTTCGTAGTGGTGTTTATCGACGACATTATGATGTATTCCAAAACTCAAGAAGAACACGTGGAACATTTACGTCTGACGGTGGAGACACTAAGAAAGAAAAAGTTGTACGCGAAGTTCTCTAAGTGTGAATTTTGGCTCGATCGTGTACAATTTTTGGGTCATGTGATTGACAAAGATGGGATTTCAGTAGATCCATCGAAAGTGGAAGCTGTAATCAATTGGGAACAACCAAGAATACCTTCGGAGGTGAGGAGTTTCTTGGGGCTGGCCGGTTATTATAGAAGATTTATACAAGATTTTTCTAAGATAGCCACTCCGTTAACAAATTTGACACGAAAAGCTGTGAAATTCGTGTGGACGGAGAAATGTGAAGAGAGCTTCCAAGATTTGAAGAAGAAGCTAAGTATGGCACCTGTGTTAACCCTGCCAGATAATATAGGAAATTTTGTGGTATATAGTGATGCCTCACACAAAGGGTTAGGTTGTGTTCTTATGTAAAACGGCAAAGTTATTGCCTATGCATCAAGACAACTGAAGGATTACGAGAAAGGTTACCTAACTCATGATTTAGAATTGGCTGCAGTGGTATTTGCTCTCAAGATATGGAGACATTATCTGTATGGAGAGAAATGTGAGATCTACACAGACCACAAAAGTCTGAAGTATATTTTCAATCAGAAGGACCTGAACATGCGTCAGAGGAGATGGATGGAATTGATAAAGGATTACGATTGTGAGATCTTTTATCATCCGGGCAAAGCGAATGTGGTTGCAGATGCTTTAAGCAGGAAAGGTCGGGAAAAATTAATGATGATAACAACTCAGGAGGAGCTCATTTCAGCAATGACAAAATTAGAACTGGAAATCAAATTTTCGCAGGAAACCGACGAACGACTATTTCATCTAGAAGCAGGTCCAACTTTACTGGACAAGGTGAAAAACGCTCAGTTACAAGATGAAGAATGTGGAAAGATAAAAGAGAATATGGTTGATGGTAACAATACAAAATATAAGGTCGATACTGAAGGATTACTACGGTACGAGGGAGGAATCTGGGTTCCAGCAACACCAGAACTGAAAAATGAAATCCTGACCGAAGCTCATAGCTCAAGATATTTGATTCATCCAGGAAGCACGAAGATGTATCAAGATTTACGCCCACATTTTTGGTAGCCGAATATGAAAAGGGATGTCGCAGAATGCGTGGCTAAATGTTTGACATGTCAAAGAGTAAAAGCCGAACATCAAAGATCCAGCGGATTGCTTCAACCGTTGGAAATACCGGAATGGAAGTGGGAACATATCACGATGGATTTTGTGGTGGGTCTTCTAACTACTCAGAAAGGATACGATGCAATTTGGGTAATAGTAGACAGATTGACAAAATCTGCACACTTTTTGCCAATAAAGATTAGATTCAATCTTGATCAGCTGGCAAAACTATATATTAAAGAGATCGTTGCAAGACATGGAATTCCAGTGTCAATTGTGTCAGACAGAGATCCGAGGTTCACATCAAACTTCTGGAAGAGACTACAAGAATGTATGGGAACACAGTTGCGAATGAGTACGGCATATCATCTGCAAACAGA
This sequence comes from Panax notoginseng, assembly GCA_016801055.1. NCBI lineage: Eukaryota > Viridiplantae > Streptophyta > Magnoliopsida > Apiales > Araliaceae > Panax > Panax notoginseng. The sequence continues at coordinate 142,466,432 of CM029013.1, read as the reverse complement.
TGGCCAAAGCAAACGAACGATCCAGACATTGGAAGATATGTTGAGAGCATGCGTCATGGATTTCAAAGGAAGCTGGGAAGAGCAATTACCATTGGTGGAATTTGCCTACAATAATAGTTATCACGCGAGTATCGGCATGCCGCCTTACGAAGCGTTATACGGCAGAAAGTGTAGAACTCCACTGTACTGGGATGAAGTTGGTGAACGTCAACTGTTAGGACCAGAATTGGTGTAACAAACTGCTGAGGTTAGCAAACTCATCAGGATAAGATTGGTAGCAGCTCAAGACCGACAGAAGAAGTATGCTGATCAACACAGGCAAGATCGTGCATTTGACGTAGGAAGCTATGTATTCCTAAAAGTTTCTCCTTGGAAGGGGAAAATTCATTTCGGTAAAAAGGGAAAGCTAAGCCCGAGGTTTATTGGACCCTTTGAAGTGCTGCGAAGAGTGGAAGAAGTGGCTTACGAGGTAGCTCTACCTCCAGTGTTGGAAAATATTCATAATATTTTTCACATTTCGGTGTTACGACCATATAAACCCGATTACAAACACGTAATCGAGTACGAACCGTTGCAGTTTGAGAAATATTTGTCTTATGAAGAGGTTCCTATCCAGATAGTCGACAGGAAAGAACAGGTGCTCAGGAATAAAGTGATACCTTCTGTGAAGGTGATTTGGAGGAACCACAACGCTGAAGAAGCAACGTGGGAACTCGAAGAGAAAATGTTGAAAGAATACCCTGAGTTATTTGTTTAATCTGTGTCTTCGATTCTGAGGACAGAATCTTTGTAAGTAGGGAAGAATGTAACGAATGTGTTGTTTGAGTTGTGATTCTGAGGACAGAATCCTTATATGGGGGAAATGATGTAACATTCCATATTTTTTTTAAAATGTAAGTTATAAATATTTATTGATTTATATAAATATTTATTGGATGTGTTTATTAGTGAATAAGTAATTGTTTAATTTGATTGAGTTTATTTAGTCAATTATTTATTTGCTAAATAATTAATGTAATTAGTTAATTATTTATTTGTTAAATAATTAATGTGTTATGTGGATTGAGTTATGTGGTTAAGTGATTTATTTAATAAATTATTATTTCATAAAGTATGACAAATAACTATGTTATAAAGAGTTATTAAATTAAATTAAAGTAGTTTAATTTAGTTCTTTGCCAAACAAGGCTTAAGTATTAATCCTTAAATTTTAAATGGGTTGCCAAACGAAGCCTTATGGCTTTTGGGTATCTTTTGAATTAAAATTATTAATAAAATAAAACAAATATATAAATGAAATATATTTATATTTATTAGTTATACGTTATATGTTTAATAACTGATATAATAAGTAGGCTTATTATTGCCATATCAGTTTTATTCTACGTATATCAGTTTTGGGTTTACGCTCATTGTTAGTACATAGTCTATCATTGAGAGAAGTAAGAAAAGAGAAAGGAAAAGTTCAGAGATTTTGAGAAGAAGCCAAGTGCAAGATTGTCCAAAACAAGTTTTGAATTACAAGTTTTCTAGAACAAATTAAAAGTAGGTTGTACAAACCTTATAATATATGTTTACGTTATATAGTTTTTGAGAAATTGTATGTCTTTGTTTTCTTGTTCCAGAAATTGTTTTGGTATTACATGTTGTGTTGTTATAACTAGCATGTATATATAGGTGTGTAGGTATTGTATGCTAAATTATCATTGAGGAAGATAACTTGGTTTTTCGGTGAAAATTTATATACGAACATATGTTTTGAAAAATAACAAAATTTGTATGTGATTCTATAAATTGTATGCTAACTGAGGAATTGAACTATACATGTTAATTTGTTATGTTGGTATAGTTGTATTTCAAAGGAATCAAAAATTGTTGATAACAGTGGAAATTTTCGTTCACTGTAAATTATATTTCATTAATGGATTTTTTTTACTTTAAAACACAGTGTTTCAAAGAATTAGTTTATGGTATTGATAATTAATGATTGGTGATGGATATATGGATGATTGATAGCAATTATGTGTAAGTTATATTAGTTATACAGGTTGTTGGGGTGAATTGTAGAAATTAAGACAGTAGTTTTGGGCTCTGTTCTTCGTTGGTTCCTCTGAGTTTCGGCGCCCCAGCGTCAAAATTCACGCCCCAGCGCCAAAATGGGCCGTAGCCCGCGCCCCAGCACTGTGGCTCGCGCCCCAGCGCTGATGCTCGCGCCCCAGCGCCGTAGCTCGAGCCCCAGCGCCACTGTTCCGCGCCCCGGCGCCGAAAAAGTGGCCTAGTTGGGCAGTATTGGCCTCCTGTAGTAAAATGGCCATAACGTTTTCATACGAACTCCGATTTAGGTAATTCAAGATGATTCGGAAAGAGTACGAGTAGACCTACAACTTTTATTCTTTAAGTTTTTTAATTTGAGGTCTGTAACAGTAGTCAAAATGGTCATCTTTACGACTGTTGTGTATTTGGAGCCAATCGGAGGGCGTCGGGATGCACGAATGCAAGTGCAACCCTTTGGGTATTAGTATAACTTAATGATAACATGTTGGATATGTATTAGGATGTTGTATCAAGTTGTTAATGTATATGTGGTGCAATGGCATGATCATTTAAGTAGTTGTAATAAAGCTAAAAAGTAATGTTCATGAAAGATGTGTTGTTTAAACTTAAACTTAGTTAGTAGCTATACTAAGAGTAATAAAGGAACTCATAAAGGTAATGTTAGTGTAACTAATGTGTATTGTCAATGCATATGGTATGTGTAGGACTTGGGATGAACGTGAATAGTAATTGTTTAACCTACACACGAGGCAAGTTCCCTAACCTTTTCTACTTTATTATTCAGCAAGGTTACTTTTCACTGTTATGTTATACTTATGCAAGTTCCCTAACCTTTTCTACTTTATTATTCAGCAAGGTTACTTTTCACTGTTATGTTATACTTATGCAAGTTCTCTAACTCAAAACTTCATTGTGCAAGTTTCCTTAACTCTATTTTTATAACTGAGCAAGTTTTCTAAACCTTATCTTTTGATATTGAACAAGTTATTATTGTCTTTAACTTGTTTCGTTGTATGCAAGTTTTATAAATCTTATCTTTTGATATTGAGCAAGTTTTATCTAATACTAGAACTTCATTGTACAAGATTGAATTCGTTAAACACATTATTTCTTTAATTCCATTTCAATTGTACAAATTGCTAACTTTACACTTTCGTAGAGTTAGATTGTTTATTGTTGATTAAGCTCGTGTATCTATTGGTTTACGAGGATGCATGTTATGATTATTCCATGATTATGCTATTAAATTTGTGACAACCCGAGAATTTAGATAATTATTGAAATCCTAAAATGATGGATTAAAGGTTATAAGATGAACCTAGATAGAAAATAAGTGTATGGAATTGACGCTTCTGTGAAGGAATTTTAAGGATTTCAAAATTTTTAAGAAGAACCTATATGGTTTCTTAATTGAATGAGAATAAAGAAATATGGGTTACAAAATTTCAAAACCCTAGAAATGAATTAATATGTACTTGAAGAAATATCGAGAATAAGGTATTACGATACCTGTAAATTCAATATGAACTGAATAGTCTAAGAAATATTATATAAGTACATATGAAAATTTTATTAAAGAGATAAGATTTCGCATAAAGAGATGTTATAAGGTTAAACGAAGATGAGTATATGTATAGAAATATATATACTTAGTAAGGTGCTATATATATTTTAGCAAGAAGAGTGATGAATTAAGTTAATGATATAAGGATCAAGATAAAACTATGTTAGTAATTAACATAGCTTGAACGTTGGCCTTGACGGGCAAATAAGAATTTGAATAAGTATAAAGTTGCTAGTTAATACGATTAGAAATAAGAAGGGAGTAATTTAAAACTCAAAATTTGAGTTAAAGATAGAATTTTTAAGCATGGACTGCTCGGTTGCGTCCGAAACGTCAAGATTAGTCAAAATGGGCAGTAAACACAAAGTGTGTAAAGGTTGACTTTTGTTCAAAGTCAACAGTTGACTTTTTATGGAAAAAAGTCAAAAATTAGTGTGAGAAGTGAAATATGTTATGAAAGATGTTATATGGATAATGATATAATATTTAATATTATACCAATGATGTAAAACTAAAATATGAGATGAGATCCAATATGTAGATATGAATATTGGTATCAAAGTAGTTAGTAAATTAAATTCATATTTGAATAAATGATTGAATATATTAAATTATATATTTAGTATATAAATAAATTGTTTGAAAACAATTTATGGAGAGGAGGAGGAAATTAAATTTAAGTATACAATATAAATTGTATAACTTAAATAAGTTATTTAAATTATGTATGAGAATTAAATAACCTAAATGGTTATTGTTATTTAGTGGTTCTAGTATTAAATATATACTAGTGACCTAATCTAAGAGAATTGTGAAGCATGTCATAATTTATTTAATGATTATGTGAGTAAGTGAATACGAATATTATGTGATGGCAAATAAAAGAAATTAGTATGATCCTAATTATATATTAGGAATGAAGAATTAAATAACTTAAGGGTTATGGGATGAGAGAATTATAGTATATAAAATATATACTAATTTTAAGAGATTTATTTTATACATCTCAGTTATTTAATTTTATAACCTAATTATAGTTAGTCTAATTGGGTTAAGAAATTAAGGGCATGTAAGTAAGGAATTAAGTTATAATTGAGGAAATAAAAACCCTAATTAAATAATTAGGGAATGGCAATATTAAAAGTATTGGATCTAATTTATTTTTATGGCCCAAGAAACTAAATTTGAAGCCCAAAAGTATTAAAAGTAATGGACTATAATAATATCATAGCCCATTAATTTATTTAGAGTCCAAAAGAATTAAATTTTATGGACTAAGGAAGTTATATTATTTAAACAAGCCCAATTAATTATTAAGTATGAGACTTGTAGATAAAGTGACTAAGGGTGATTAAATTATTTAATCTAGCCCAATATATTATGTATGTGACAAGTATTATATTGACCCAATTTAATTAGGGATTGAAAGCCCAAGTTAGTTTTGTTAGTAAGTAAAACAATTAAATTTGTTAGCTCAAGGAGATTAATTAAGGGCCAAAGCTAAGCCCACTTGTGGGAGAGCAATAAAATTTAAATTATATTAAGTTAAGAGATATATTTTTATTATCTCAAGTTATTAATTTTATAACGTAATTAAAATAAGTTTAGTTGGGTTATAGAATTTAATGTACTAGAGTGATGATTTAAATTCTAAATATTTAGAATGGATACCCTAATCAAATATTTAGGGTGTAATAAGATGGAAAGGAGTGGACTATGTAAATATTATATGGCCCAAAGATTTTATTAGAAAATCCAAAAGATTAAATAAATTGTTGGCCCAATTTTTAAACCCAAATTAAAGAGGGGCATATTGGACAATTACTATATTAGAAATAATAATTGTATATGGCCATAAGAAAGCCAATGTTCGGCTATTAGAAAAAAAAACAAGAGGAACGGATAAGAGAGAGAGGAAAGAAGATAGGAAGGGAAAGAAGAAAGAGAAAGAGGGAAGATCGGGAAAAAGAAGAAAGAGGGAGAGAAAGAGAAGAGGCCGAAGCCATGAGGGAAGAAAGAAGGAGGAAGAAGAAATATAAAAAGGTATAAAATAATTTTTCTTCCTAAGTTTTATTCTCTTTCTTTTTGTAATTTGATAAAGGGGGGTTTTGTTTTGGATGTGCAAACCCCTATGATCTAAGTGTTTTCCATAGGTTCAAGTATGGATTTACCCAATTTGGGTGTTGATTTGGTGGAACCCAAAAGGAAAAGAAAATTTATTTTTCTAGTTTTGAAAACCCAGAATTTCTAATTACTTTGAAAATCCACTGTTTTTAATCTATAGCTCCTTTTTGCGATCCGTCAAAGGGGGGTGCTAGATATATGTGTTTACTAGTTAACCCAAGTGGTAGGACTCAAAAATGTTGAGTTGTCATGGAGTATTGGCTGTGAAAGCCAAAACAGTCCCGAATTTTTGAAGAAAACAGGACTGTTTTGGACCAGTCAAAAATGGGGGCAATTTCGTCCAGTTTTTATGCTTGAAAAATTCTGGGAAAATTTGGAGATATAATATCAGTTGTTATGCAGGTTGTGTAAAAATTTGGGAATTTTTGGCCATACGGTTTGAGAGTTATGGATTTTACGGTGGAGGACTATTTTTGTGAAACCACCCGAATAACTCTCTGTGTATAAGTCCAAAAATTACAAAATGTTTACTGGACGTACATGGGTATAGTAGGAGCATACTGTAAAAATTTCAGAATTGTTGGAGCTAATCTCGATTTATGAAAAATCGGAGAAGATTTGGCTATTATGGACTATTTAAATATAGTAAATCTATTTTAAAAATTCCGGGGAAAATATATGTTCAATATGGAACTATATTATGTCAAATCCCAGAAAAGAAATATTTTTGGAACTAATTTGATATTTTTCATCTAAATAATGAGAAATGGATAAATGGATTTAATTAAATATATGATGTCCAAAAATATGAAAAATACGATTTTATGACTTGAGACCCTTGAGTATGGTTTATAAAGATTTTGATGAAGTTTTGGGTCGAGTGTGAAGTATTGTGATGTTTATGGCATTTTAGAATGATTTAATACATTATTTGGTAATGTGTAAACAATTTTAATAAATTGTTTATAAGTTTAGTAAATGATTTAAATATTATTAAAATATTAATAATATTAGATTATGATATTTTTAAGTGATTGATAGCATTGGGATTAAAGTGTTATTAAATTATTGATTTAAAATATTATTTAAGGATTTATAATATTAGTGAATGAATTTAATGTTATTTAATATGTGTGAAAGAAGTAGCATCCAGCTTGCTGGATTAAAGGAATTATGTATCCAGTCTGCTGGATTGGTCATTAGGTTGAAGGATTATGAATCCAGCTAGCTGGATTGAAGTATTAGAGAAAACAGCTTACTGAATTAGAGAAAACAGTTTGCTGAATTATAAACATTTTGCTGGATTATAGAAAAGAGCTTATAATGTATAAGATTAAGTTTTTAATCTTAATGAATATGATACAGTGATTGAAGAATTATCCAAGAATGATAATAATACCGATGTGTTAGGATGTTATCTAATATTTGATTAAGTGTTAGATAATCTATTGACAAAGTAATTGTATTATGATATAAAGTAGAATATGCTGATTGAAAGACCAATCTTATTATTAATGATAGGTCTTACTAAAAGAAGATAACTTAAACTGCGTAGCAGTAGTCAACGAATTAGACAAGTTTCCTTAACTCAAACGGAGTTATATTTCAAAGTATGTTAGTGAATGATTATTGATGATTATTCATGTCTTAACTGATTATTGATTCGCACTTAGTGCATGTTGCATATGTTCATCAGGTATGAAAGGATGATCACCTTCATTACCATAAGGTTCAGTTAAATTGTTTATGGTCATTGTTGACCTTCAAACATTATTGATTCAGTCATGAAATTATTGAAACTTGATTCATGTTATTTCACAATTATTATATTGTTGAAAACTTGAAAGCTTATTAAATTCTTTCAATCATGATATATCCTCAAATAAATTTAAACTTGCTGGGCAAATTTGATGCTCACCCTTGCTATATCATGATAAAATTTTTAGATTAAGATGAAAGCTTGAGTAAAGACAGAAGCGAAGACAAAGTGCAAGATTAAATTATGGTGCAGTTAGATCTATTAAATTTTCTGACGAAAATAACATTGTAAACATTTAAGATATTGAAGGTATGTATTAAGTTAAGGTTTTAGACCTTGGGAATGATGTGAAAAAGTTTAATGTATAAACAATTTATGTTTATATCTTCCGCAATAGTTATAGAAATAGTATACCAGATCCTTGGTGATTAGGACCGAGATTTGGGGATGCTACAAAATTATTCCTAAAGCATGATGTTAGTTTATAAATATCAATTCAACTATGATTATTCCATAGTATACAGTTATGTTGTTTGTAATCAACTAACCCTTAGTTGATTACCGTTGAATTCTAAATTACCCCATGATGTATCCAAACCAAACTCACTTTGGTACGGACTTGTATTCTAAATACTGAGAAGAACAACTCTTTTATAAGAGGTTACGCTTAGCGTTGAAATGATTCTGCACAATACATTGGACGAAGGGTTGATCCCCCTAAGTACGTGAAGTCCTTATAGTCTTATGACTGTTAAAGTTTAAGTTGAAAAATTACTTATAACTGTGGACATGATTCATGGTCATTAGACCCTTAGTAATTGATTAAAGTTTTTAGAAAGTAATAGAACTTATTGTTCAGTTCTATTAAACCTAATGTTGGTACATGATGTAAAGTTAACTGATTTACTTATTGTTATTTCAAGTGGGCATTGTTTGCTCACTCTTGCCTGTAAAATTTCTTACAGCTAAAGTTGAAACGGGTGACGTACCCTGTACCAGCAAGGGAAAAGGAAAGATGAATAAATGCTGAAGACTTGTAATAGTTTTGATAGTTTACTTTCAGAATTTGATTTAAAGATTGTAATGAAGTTATTTAATTTTCCGCATTTGAATGATTATTGTTAAAGGTTGGATAACCTGGGAGATTTCTTTTATTTAAGTTTAATCCTGTATGGGCAGGTTTTCTTTTATTATTCAATTCTATTATGATTGGGTAGTTAGAAATGAATGTTTTGATTACGTGAACACCAAATCTTGAGGTAATGAAGTACCAGGATTTGGGGGTGTCACACTTAGGGTATGGGATCATGCAATATATATATAAAACATGTTAAGCTACTCTTATGATTACATTTATACTCATAATTGTTACCCTCTTCAACCATAGAAACTCTACAGAGGACTTAAGCCATAATTATGAAAACTTTAAAAAGACGTAGAAATAGAATTTGGGAAAGAAGAGATTACCCAAAGCGTAGATGAGTAAGGATGACAATTCTCTCTATTTCAATCACAGTACACACAAATCTCTCTCAAAGATTTCTCCAACTCTCTCTGCAAACTCTCTGATTCTAAAAAAAATACGTAAGTTAAACTCAATTGAGCCGATAAGCGCAGAGTTGAGGTCAGTTATTCCATTCGTGGTTTAACTGTCCCCAACTCCTCCTAAGGCCTCATTTGGCTAGCAAACTAGGTTCAAAACTCATTATTTTAATAAACCTTTTATCATATAGTTTGAAAATGTCACCCTCTTTATAAAATAAATCTCATATTTTATTTAATTTATTTTAAATAAAATATAATAATTACTCGTAAATTCACATAATCATATATTCAATTATCTCATTAATAAATAATGTCAATTTATTAATTCTCTAATTAATAATTAAATTAATTAAATAACATCATGCTTAATTAAATTATTTCATTTAATTCAATAAGCTCACATAATCACATACTTGAATAATAAAAATTCTCTACATCAATTTAATAAATATAACACATAAAATTAAATTAATCTACCACAATTGCATCGATTAATTATTAAATCTAATAATTAAATCATCGAAAAAATATTTATTTAATTCAATAAATATTAAAATTAAATTACAGAATTCTCGTTCGTCACATCATTAATCTTCCAACTCTTCAATAGTAGTTTGATAGAGAAGTGTGGATTAGTGAAGTATGTATGCTAGGAAGTAAAGAGAATGGTTAATCAAAGGACTTAAACCTTAATAAGCCATGAATAAGCAATTCGTTCATATATAAGTTATATGAACTAAGGAAGAACTTGTAATATGTTTACATTAATGAAGGTTGTATGATAAGAAGAAGCAAAGATGGTGGTTAGAAGATTAAAACCACGATAAGTCATGTGAAATAAAAGCATAAGTAGTTTATACTTTTATAAGTTATAAACTCATAAAGAACAAGTAATAACTTATCAGGTAAATAATTTAATGAAATATGTATGTTAAGATGTTAGCATGATGGATGGAATCCGTTTGAAGCAATGAACAAATAATAAGTAACGAAGTTATGCCGGAATTCACACGATTGGACGATAATCATCGAATTCGTGAAATTCTCAGAATGGAAGTCAAATTTTGTTATTGAGCTCAAAAATATTGGTTTTCGATGGGGACAAGTCTTATTTGACATTATAGAGTTGCGGACTCAAAAATGACCGAATTCCGACTTAGAATGAAGAAACGAGCGTTGAACGTTCACGAACGTTTATCGTTTTCGTTAAAAATGAACTCAAAGGTGAATTTCGAGTTAACGAAGTTAAAAATGTAAAATTCTTGCATGAACACTTAGAATATGTGATTTGTGAGCTAATGGCTATTGAACGAGCTAATTCGGACTTAAAATGATCAAATTTGGAGTCCGAGAAGTTCACAAAACTATCTAGTATCTGGTGTACAGAGCTGGCACCGTGGCGCCAGCCTAAGGCCAAAATGTGGCGCTGCAGCACCGTGTTCAGTGCCCTAACCTACTGAACTTTCACACCACGGCGCGGCCTAGAGAGCTAAGAATGGCGTCGCAACGCCGGGTCGGTACTTCAGCCACTGAAGTTTCACGCCGCAGTGCGGCTTACAGAGAGTAAGCTGGCGCCGCAGCGCCAACACTATATCAAGGATAGTAATGAATGCTTATAAGTAGAGAAAGAAGTAATTAAGTTAAATTAACTTACCTTAATTAACTTAATGTAACACCAATTAAGATGTTAAAGACCTTAAGTGTTACACTAAAGGTCGAAAGTAAGTCAATTGCATGTTAACGTAAGAACGATGTAAAACGTAATGGAAAGCCGGAACCAATCATAACAAATCTAATATATTATTAGATTGAGAAGAAGGGTAAGATTCATTAGGAACCATGAATGTTTATTTATGACCTAATGTGGTAGGTTATGTATTGTAGAGACTCTAAAGACTTAAAGGGAAAGTGTAATAATAGTAGCAGACGCTAAAGGCAAGTATTCTAACCCTTGTCTATGTTCAATCTAGACGAGCTTTGTGATTCATGTATTCTTACGCATGAATTGATGTGTGATGAAGTCAAAGCCAATTATTTCGGCTAGACTTAAGATGTTTTGGATTTTTTTATAATCTATTGAAGTATTGTTAATGTTTTATCAAACTATTTTGGTGTGGTTTTCAAATGAAGACTGAGTATGCTAAACAAATGTTTTGTCGTTAAACGACAGGCACGTGAGGTTGCCAAAACTTAAATGTACATACGTTTAAAGAATGTAGTGTTGATCAACATAGAGTACTATAGGCTAATCACCTAGATGTGCTCGTAAGTAATGCCAGACTTACGGACTTAGTGTCGGGTTGTCCTTTTCAAAGAAAGTATGAAATGCTCATGGTCTTGGACCGGAATTGATGTTTTACTGAATATTATTCATTGTGAAACGTTTTAAAGAAAAGTGAAGTGCTATTTTGAATTATCAATAGTACCTCATAACTATTGTTCAGTTATTGAAGATATACTATTCTTATGTTTCAAGCATATTATTTAATGGAATTGTCATACTTGCTGAGATAGTTATGCTCACTCTTGCTTGAACCATATGAATGCAGCTAAGACCGAACGGACCAAAGGATCTGGTAGAGACAAAGGAAAGGCTAAGGCAGAACGTTGAGCTGTCTATGCAATAGTATAGGATTAATGTTGTAATATATTTGATATTATAACAAGAACAAATGTATTGGTTATAAAGAACCTGGGAAGGAAATATTGTTTTGGAATATATAAGAGATATTCGTTCTTTTGAGACTTTTCAATTGAATGTATATGTGAACTGTAGCACCGTGTAGCACTATATGCCGGGTTGGAAGATACCCGAATTTGGGGGCGTCACAAACTTCCTCGTACGATAAGTCTTTCTCGACTTGGATTGGTTCATAGGAGATAACGTGCTTGTAGTTTGGTTTATACGGCCGCAAGACTGACACATGAAATACGTTGTGAATGTGCTCAAGTTCAGGAGGTAACGCTACCTCATACGCCACTTCACCGACTCGCCTCAGAATCTCGAACGGTCCTATGAACCTAAGGATCAACTTGCCCTTCTTCCCAAAACGAATCTTCCCTTTCTAGGGAGATACTTTCAGAAATGCATAGCTTCCTAATTCAAAATCTTTCTTCTTGCGATGTAAGTTCGCATACTTCTTCTGGCAATCCTGAGCTGCTACTAGTCGAGCTCTTTTCACCTTGATGATTTCTACCGTCTGTTGTACCAACTCTGGTCCCAACAGTCGACGTTCTCCAACTTCGTCCCAACATAAGGGCGTTCTACATTTCCTCCCATACAGTGCTTCGTACGGCGACATTCCAATACTTGCGTGATAACTATTGTTATACGTGAACTCTACTAATAGAAGGTGATCCTCCCAACTACCCTTGAAGTCCATCACACAAGCTCGGAGCATGTCTTCAAGTGTTTGAATCGTTCTCTCGCTTTGCCCATCGGTCTGCGGATGATACGCAGTACTCATTCATAGTTATGTCCCCATTCTTTCTTGAAGACTCTTCCAGAAGTTTGACGTGAATCACGGATCTCTATCTGATATAATAGATATCGGTACCCTATGACTCGAGATAATTTTCTTGACATATAATTTGGCTAACTGGTCCAAACTATACTTAATCTTAATTGGCAAAAAGTGAGCTGACTTAGTAAGACGATCTACAATCACCCATATGGCGTCGTGCCCTTTTTGCATTGCCAGAAGTCCCACCACAAAGTCCATTGTGATGTGCTCCCATTTTCATTTTGGATTCTCTAATGGTTTCAATAACCCGCTTGGTCGTTGGTGCTCTGCCTTGACTCTCTAATAAGTTAAACATCTACTTACGCATTATGCAACCTCTCTCTTTATGTTTGGCCACCAGAAGTGGTGACGCAAATCAAAGATTATGTAATTGATACTAGGCATGATTATGTAGGATTAAGTATGAAAATTTTATCAGGGAAACCAAGTTAAGGATTAAGAAACCTAACCCTGAATATCAAACTCTAATTATAACTATTAGACCATAATTTCAATTTAGAAATCCCAAATTATAATTAGGGAACCCTAATACTAATTAACAAAACCTAAGGATTAAATATGTAAGGGAAACATGTGAAAAGACTAAAATAACCTTAAAGATAATCGGGAAATTACCAAATTATCCTTAGTAAGGGTAAAAAGACCAAAATGCCCTTGAACTTATCCTTTAACATAAGATAGGATTAGATCTTGGTGACTCATCACCCAAGATTTTCCCATGTGCTTAAATCAACTACACCAACTCTCAATTGACACCTAACATTAATAGATCAAGCACACTTGTCAAGAAAGATGGAATAAAGACTATTTTACCCTTACTTGAATTTCTATATACAAACTAAGCCTTCCATAGGTAAACTCACAAGTTCTATATTCATACACTACATATAGTAATCCTTAATCAGTACATATCAAGTATAGATCATAATGAAAGAGAGAATTTTAAAAGATTGCTTAAAAAGGTAATAAACCCTAAATCCCAAATTGTAAAACCCTAATGACCAAGAACTTAATGGATAAAAATTTAAAGTTTATACAAGTATGTGAAGTGACCAAATTACCCTTAAAGTTAACTAGAAAATCACTAACATACCCTTAATATAAAGGAAATTACCAAAAATGCCCTTCTCTTTCCTTTTTAAGTGATAAGTCCAAATCTTTGAGTCATCACTTGGTAGATATTGCCAGATGTGTTAAATATAACCTACACCAGCTATGACATGACACCTAGCAAGAATGGATTCATTGAATCAAGCTTATGATGGATTAAAGTCCATATTATCTCCTACATTAAATTTCTATGTACTGCTATACTTCTCCTCTTTAAGATCACAAATTCTATACCTAAAATATCTCATATTATAATACCCAATTAGCCTATAGCAAGCCTAGATCAGAATCATAGAGAAGAATTTCAAAGTTTGCTTCAAAAGGTATAAACCCTAATTCCATGTTATATTCTTTAAGCTTTGGTAGATTTTGTAATTTTGTGTTTAAAGTTATGCAATATAATGTTAATAAGTGATCTGGGTTGCTAAAACATGAATTTATAATAGTTAAATGCTTCAAAATGAAGATTTACACAAACAATCAAAAACCCTAAAAACTAGGTCTGACAGTCAAATGTCAGGGCTTGTAGATTCGGATCCTTTAGTTGTTTGAGTTGTTTGATGTATTCTAGTTATAGTATGTTATGATCTTAGTGATCTAGAAGTGGACTTAGAATCATAGGATGTATAGATTGCAGGATATTGATGGTCAAAACGTGTTGACCGATCATGATTTCAATTTATGGAAAACCCAGAAACCCTATCAGACATCTAACAAGATTTTTTAATGACTTTGATCTTCACTCTGCTAGGTGTATGGATCATATAAGTGTAACCCTTTTGAATTCAGACATCTGCACTACATGTTAATGAGAACTAATGAATCATTGCATCAATAGGTTGCAAGATATATGTTGGTCAGAAAACCGATCACTAAACACGCGCAAGTATACGCTGCCTAACAAGTAATACAGTGATAAGGAAAGTGTCGTATCCACTAGGAACTATGACTAATATTTACCAAGTACCAACTGTGTATCGCTAAAGTCTTATTCGAACATCATTAAATGGAAGTGTGATTAATCTAGTTAAAACTAATTAACAAAGCAGTAAATGGATAACGAATGGTAATCAAAGGAATTACAAGCTAAGGTCACAACTTCACCCCACACAGGCATTCTGTCGAACACATGGCTTGCTATGTTTCATCAAACAAGCTACCCTTCTCTCTTTGGTCTTAATGGTCACGACAATTTGTCGACCGAGAACACACAGGTGCTTATGCACCTTTGTCAAGGTGTGTACAAATATATCCTCTCCAGATCCACCCAAAAGGGAATAGAACAAAAAAGAACGTCCAACCTAGATACAATCCTACACATGTGTATGCGAACTAATTATAACAAGGATTTAAGCATAAGTTCTCTATTGGGTCACACGTGGCACACAGATATATATCTATTCTACTCACAACTTATGCAGTCGAAACCCACAATCACATGCCAATATATTTAGGTGTAAATCTACAATTCTTCTGTCGATATCATGTATATTACCAAAATCATTACTAATGTCTTAGCGAGAATCATTAAGCACAAATATATTAAACCAAATCATATGGTGTCAACCAAAGAGATAAGACAACCAATTTAAATAATAAGGGGTTCCATTATAACCCTAGAGCAAATATTCAGTTCATAGCTATCGAATAAAATAGAAGTAGCAATAAAGACAACATTAATGGATTACAAAATTAGAGGAAATAAATGGATAAGAGGAAACTCTGTCAAAGACCTTCAATCTCCAAGCATTCCGCTCAAATCAAGCTCTCCAGTCCGTGTAGCTCACTACTATTGATGCTCTAAAGAAATGCCAGACTTCTCTCTAATCCACCTAATCTATATTTACAGAGATGAGACTAAGAGAAAGGAAGAGAAATTACAGAAGAAAACTAATCTAAGCTAAGCTATACTATTCTAAGGTCTCATATGATATATGTTATGAGATTTTTTTGAGATGAAGAGGCTTGCTTATGTTATATACGTGTTTCTCCTTCAAGCTAGGTCAAAATCGAGTCAAGTCTTCCTGGGCACCGGAGGTCGCGCTGCTGCGTGGCCAATAGACTTGAGGTTGGCGCTACGGTGCCATGTAGTTTAGAAAAACCGGAGCTCGCGCAGCGGCGTGAGCCAATATAGGGACAGTGGCGCTGCGGCGCCATGGTGACGTCAGTATGGACCAGGGAGGTGGTGCTGCAGCGTGGCCAGTAGGCTTGGCATTGGCTCTGCGACGTGAGTATGAGAAATATGACTATTTTGCCCCTGAATGCTAGAAAACACTTGATAAGCCCTACATTGCATCAATTAAACATAATAACACTATAATCATATAAAACCATATAAAATCAACGAGAACATGCAACTATTTAAGTCATAAAGTATTTGATTTGTGGGTATAAATCTCACTCATCAAATACCCCAAACTTAAGTCTTTGCTTGTCCTCGAGCAAACTATCTATCACAACACTAATAATAAAACACATGCGAAAGAAAAATAAAACTGTATAATAGTATCATGGCTTCTAAGCTCGATCAAAGCTACTCCTAGAGAACAGGGTAAACACAGATATGAATAAGGGTTCATTCAATTCCAAGCATAAGACTGTATTCAATCCATTCTCTGTGTGTGTGTGGAGACCAACCGTCCTAACTAATCACAGCTCAAATAAGTTCACACAGTCGATTGTTAATACCAATAAGCAAACTTCGCAACTTAAACATTCAACAAGCATTAAGAATAATACGCAAGTGCAGGAAAAAATCAAAAGACTCTAGCATGACGACAGTAAAATCTGACTCGGACAGTCCTTAATTACCTTAGGCTATTCAGAACTACCCATGAATGAGCTTTTGATTAGTGACTCCCAAGCCAGATGACTTTAGGGCACTAGGTGTAGAAAACCCCTATGAATCTAATAACTCGAGCAGTAAAGGCCACGTAATCAACATAAGCCAACTTAGACTTTACAACAAGAATGAAGATTATTTAGCGAGTGCATTTAATGCTCCATCTCGATATCGGTCTTGCGTTTATGGGCGAGTGCGTTTTACGCTCCATCTCGACCCACCACAAAACTTTCGATATTAACTCTTCTATTCTACTTTTATTCTCATTTGAATCATTCTTTTTTTTATATGTCAACATGCCAGAATCCAAGATCCAAAACTGTATAAACGTCAAAGTCTTTTATTACCTTGTAAAAATGAAAGTTTATAAGAGTGAACAAACTCTCAAAGCAATAAACACGCGAGCTAAATTCGAAAAATAACTAGTTAACACAGTTGGTCGGTGCTTGCTAAGAAGGACGGATCAATAACATTCTAAACTTATCGATTGAAAAACCCCCTAGCTCATACATGCTTGACACGACTCTAAAAGATAGACAATAATAATTGGCGATTGTCATCAGCCATAATCAAAAATTAACAATAACTATAACACCCTTGCTAAATAGCAGCTCAAAATAGGGTGAAAAGGCCTCTCACATGGCATAAGCATCTAAATCTGTCTAAGCCCCAAAAAGATGGCTATAAACCACAATCATGCTAATAAAAATCAAAGCATTAATAAATAAAACCACAAATAGTTAATGGCATCCAAAATAATTACAATCCAAACATAATCCTACAGTTCAAAATGACTGCACCACAATACTGGTAATAAAAACATAACAAAGTACTAAATATGCAACCAAACATGGCAGTAGACAGAAATAAATAGATAGTAGCCAAAACTCCCCCAAAACATAAGGTGAGCAATGCCTTCATTGCTAAACATAGAGCAATCATATATAAGAGGGCTTCCCTGAAGTTCGCTCACTTAGCAGCTGTCTCGTCCTCATCAGCTTCGGCGGGCGGTGATGGTGGAGGATATGGTGGGAAGACAGGAGGCTTTGGGAACTAGTATGGCATGAACTCAGCATTCTCGCCATAATAGTCGGTGTAAATACTCTGCATGGTGTTCACCAGCTCAACCTGGTACTTCATAGCTATATCCTGCCTCTAAGTCACTCTTGCTATGTGCCTGTGCTGCCTTCGAGCCTCGGCGTCGTGCTTTTGATGCAGCAAGGTGAGGGAAGCCATGTTGTCTGCCAGTAGACCCTGTGTGGCTGGGCATGCGCCTGAAGGTTGCGCTTGCTCTGGCTCTGTTATAGGAGGTGGCGCTGTAGGTGGCCCATACCCTTCACCTCTAATATGAGACTCTGTCCCGTCCCACACATTATAACATGCAATAGTCTGATGGTCAACGACTGTCATGGGTGACAAGGCTATCTCCTCTGGCCCCCACTAAATACCTACTTGCTTGCACAAGCGGGTGATCAATGATGGATGTGGAAGTCCTGCAGCGACATTACTCTTGATTGCCTTCAGAATTGACTTATGAATGAGAACTCTAATATCCACATGCAGACCCATGACAATGACGAATAACAGAATCGCCCTATCTTTAGTCACGTCGCTCAAGTGATGGGTCGGGATCATGCTGGCACAAATAAAGCAAAACCACGACTTCCCATAGCGACTGAGTGCCGAAGACGGGAAACTGGTCTTTTCACCCGTATAATCGTTTTTCTTCCATGTCGTTCCGGGCTTGCAGAGCCTCCTGATGATATCCTCAAGGTCATAGCTGCGGAGTCCCAGCTCCATATAATCCTTTCCCTCATAGTTAGGTGCCGCAAATAGTTCATTGATGGCTTGGCTTCCAAAAGCCACTAACTTCCCCCTAACTTGGACAATAGCAGGACCGTCGGGATTGGCGTTAGCATAAAACTCTCGAATCACAGATACAATAGCTGACCTTGGTGGTTTCATGAAGTGGATCCACTTGCGTTCAAGTAACATGGTTGTTAGCTCACCATCTTTTTTGTCCGGCCTGAACCCCCACTCAGGAATCAAATTTTGAGCGGCAAATGAGGTTTTGTACCTTTTCCAGGCCTCCTCATTGATGAATTTGGTGTTGCGGACGATGATCCTCCCATACTAAGGCGTTGCCTCTTTTGTGCCATGTCAAAAATAGCAGCAATTTGTATGACAACAAGCAAGAAACTGAAGCCCACACTCCACCAAACTTTGTTCAGATAATCCCCAATGAAAGTCCAATGCCAAAATAACCCAAATCAGTCAACTTTTTGGTTCAGACAATTTATATAACACCTTGTGTGCGTTCTTCAAAACCAACTTGGACAGCCCTAGTTTGAAAATACTTACCCCCAGATTTCCTTCAATGGAAATCACACCAAAACACAGCAAGAAGAACAACACAATCCCACGATTTGAAATCAAAACAGAATTGACAAAAATCCCCAATTACCTTGAGTGAGAAACCCTAGTTTGATCCCCTCTTTCTTTGCTTCGTGTACTAGCTTATGCTCTTATAGGAAGGTTGTCTGAATTGTTCACTTGTGAGATTTATGGACGAATGCTAGGTGTGTAGGAGAAATAAGGCGATTTTTGTGCTTAGGTGCTTGTATGCTGCTGAGTCGGTTCGAGAAAAAGGAGCGGAATGGAAAAATCTGTAGGCCAATATTAGTTTTAAAGAAAAAACAAATCTCGCTTGTGGCGCCGCGGCGCGGCCTGCCCTTTGTTGGTTGGCGTTGCGACTTGAATTAGTAATGGGCAAGGCTCGCTCTTGGCGCCACGGCGCAAGATTGGCTTTGTTCTTTGGCGATGCGACGTGAAGGAGAGATGTTAGGCATTAAGAACCGGTGCTATGGCGCGAGTTGTGTGCACTTGTTGGCGCCGCGGCGCGAAGGACATTTTCTAAGTTTTTCCCTGCCTGTTATCTGCACATGCCAAGACAGGTATAACAAAAAACACTTCGAAGCAAATATGCATTATTACAAACATTATAATACTAACTACAGAATAAACTAGATATAAATAAAGGAAAACGGATAACATTGATACCGAGATGGGGGTGCCTCCCCACCAAGCGCTTGTTTTAAAGTCATCGTCATGACTGTACCAATGCCGTTCAATCCAACTCATAAGCGAAAATGACCATTTCATGCCGCCTATTCGTTAATTCCTCTAATTTTTTAGCCGAAATGGATGATTGGTTATTCTTCTTTCCTTCATCCATCCAGTCATCCATCGGCACAAAGAATCTTTTGCCACTGGAATTATCCACTAATTCACTTATTTCATTAAATTGAAAGCGTTCTTTGTGCTCTATTGGGCCCTCTAGGATTTCCACAGTCGTGAGCGTGGTTTCTAACTGTTGATTACTCTTGACAGTGTACCCACTGACGATCCTCTCTTCTTCTAGCTCAGCCTCCGTAGGTTGGTCAATTTGCACATTAACATTGCCCTCAACACTTTGGTGAGACTCATCGCCTTCTCCTCGCGTATCCACCGTGCACTACTATACTACGTCATTGTCGAGATCAATTATGACCGGTAGAAAATTTGGCGGTGGATTTGTAATGGCATTGACGAGTTGCTCCAATTGACTTTCGAGGCTCTGCAAAGTGGCTTCTTGGCTTGCCATCCGAACCTCATTTTCCTCAACAAAATTGGTGAGAAGCTCTTCAAGCCTGTTCTCTTCTTCTTCTGTTGAATACTTAGGAAAGCTGTCATTGGGTCGAGACGTCAACTCATATTGCGGCGGAGACTGATATTCAAACTGAGAGGCATGATTCAGATCATGATATTTCTCTTGATCCCAAGAGTTTGGATAACCCTGGCAGTTTGGATGATAGGAGATCAGTTCAAAGTCAGCTCGTTCCTGACGGTAGGCATTCTGGGTGGACTGACACTCAAGATTGTCAGAAAACCTCAAGGCATTTGCAATTTGAACTTGCAATTTCTCGAGCCCTTCTTCCGAGCTTGGTTGCGTCATCCCCTCATAAGGCCATTGATAACATTGATCGTCCATAATCTGTAAACTAAAAAAAAATAAAAAGAAAGAAAGATCAAATAAATAATAGATATATATATATATATATATATATATATATATATATATATATATATATATATATATATATATATATACGTTCAAAGTAAGACTAAATTGATTAAATCAATATTGGACAATATTAGAATAATAGTTCCCTGGCAACGGTGCCAAAAACTTGTTAGTCAGAAAACCGATCACTAAATATGCGCAAGTATACGCAGTTTAACAAGTAATACAGTGATAAGCAAAGTGTCGTACCCACGAGGAACTATGATTAATATTTACCAAGTGTCGACTGTGTACCGCTAAAGTCTTATTCGAACAGCAGTAAATGAAAGTGTGATTAATCTAGTTAAAAATAATTAACAAAGCAGTAAATGGATAACGAATGGTAATCGAAGGAATTACAAGCTAAGGTCACAACTTCACCCCACACAGGCATTCTGTCGAACACCTGGCGTGCTATGCTTCATCAAACAAGCTACCCTTCTCTCGTTGGTCTTAATGGTCACGACAATTTGTCGACCGAAAACACACAGGTGCTTATGCACCTCTGTCGAGGTGTGCACAAATATATCCTCTCCAGATCCACTCAAAAGGGAATAGAACAGAAAAGAACGTCCAAGCTAGATACAATCCTACGCATGTCTATGAGAACTAATCATAACAAGGATTTAAGCATAAGTTCTCTAGTGGGTCACACGTGGCGCACAGATATATGTCTATTCTACGCATAACTTATGCAGTCAAAACCCACAATTACATGCCAATATATTTAGGTGTAAATCTACAATTCTTCTGTCGATATCATGTAGATTACCAAAATCATCACTAATGTCTTAGCGAGTATCATTAAGTACAAATATATTAATCCAAATCATATGGTGCCAACCAAAGAGATAAGACATTCAATTTAAATAACAAAGGTTTCCATTATAACCCTAGAGCAAATATTCAGTTCATAGTTATTGAACAAAATACAAGTAGCAATAAAGACAACATTAATGGATTACAAAATTAAAGGAAATAAATGTATAAGAGAAAACTCAGTCAAAGCCCTTCAATCTCCAAGCATTTCGCTTAAATCAAGCTCTCCAGTCCTTGTAGCTCACTACTCTTGATGCTCCAAAGAAATGCCAGACTTCTCCCTAATCTACCTAATCTATATTTACAGAGATAAGACTAAGAGAAAGGAAGAGAAATTACAGATGAAAACTAATCTAAGCTAAGCTATACTATTCTAAGGTCTCATATGATATATGTTATGAGTTTCCCCTTCAAGCTAGGTCAAAATCGAGTCAAGTCTGCCTGGGCACCGGAGGTCGCGCTGCGGCGCGGCCAATAGACTTGAGGTTGGCGCTGCGGCGCCATATAGTTTAAAAAAATTGGAGCTTGCACTGCGGTGCGAGCCAATATATAGACAGTGGCACTGCGGCGCCATGGTGACATCAGGCTGGACCAGGGAGGTGGCGCTGCGGTGCTACCAATAGGCTTGGCATTGGCGTCGCGGCTTGGTACATCTTCGTGCTTCCTAGGTGTATCAAATATCTCGTACTATGCGCATCTTGTAAGATCTCTTCTCTTAGTTCTGGTACTAACGGTGCCCAAATTCCTCCTTTAAATCTTAGCAGTCCAGTGCTATCAATCTTAAATTTTAATTCATCACCTTTAGTCAATCGCTTCTTGATGTTATTGCAATCTTTGTCCTCCTCTTGTGCCTCTTTAACCTTATCCAATAAAGTCGGGCTCACTGTTACTATAAATAATCGTTCGTTGGTCTCCATTGGATACTTAATCTCCAAGTCTAGTCGTTCGAAATCTTTCACCAATTCTTCTTGAATGGTTAACTTCAATAACTTTTCTCTGCCTTTTTTGTTCAAGGCATCTGCCACTACATTTGCTTTTCATGGATGGTACAAAATCTCACAATCATAATCTTTGATCAATTTTAGCCATCGGCGCTGCCTCATGTTTAACTCTCTCTGCATGAAGATATACTTCAGACTCTTGTGATCTGTATATATCTCACACTTCTCGCCATACAAATAATGCCTCCAAATATTTAAGGCAAAAAATACTGCTGCTAACTCCAGGCCATGAGTCGGATATCCCTTCTCATAATCTTTTAGCTGACATAAAGCTTACACAATGACCCTGCCGTGTCGCATCAGTACACAGTCAAGACCCTTGTGTGACACGTCACTATACACTATAAACCATCCCATGTTGTCCGGTAAAGCTAACACAGGTGCTTGACTAAGCCTCTTCTTCAATTCTAGGAAACTTTCTTCGCACTTCTCCGTCCAAATGAACTTAACTGTTTTTCTTGTAAGATTGGTCAACGGCGATGCTAATTTTGAAAAATCCCAAATAAATCTTCGATAGTATCCCGCCAATCCTAAGAAACTCTTGATTTCTATCGGTGTCTTCGGCTGCTCCCAATTGATAACCGCTTCTACCTTTGCTAGATCTACCGAAACACCATTCTTGTCGATAACGTGCCCCAAAAACTGCACTCTCTGCAACCAAAACTCACACTTAGAGAATTTTGCATACAACTTCTCCCTCCTTAGTGTCTCTAACGCTATGCGAAGATGCTCGACGTGTTCTTCCTCCGTTTTTGAATACACTAGAATGTCATCGATGAATACGACAATAAACTTATCTAAATACTGTTTGAACACTCTGTTCATTAAGTCCATAAATGCTACTGGCGTGTTTGTCAATCCAAATGACATTACCAGAAACTCAAAGTGTCCATACCGAGTTATGAATGCCGTCTTTGGAATGTCCTCTGGCCTCACTTTCAGTTGGTGATAATCGGTCCTCAAGTCAATCTTTGAAAAGTACTTTTCCCCCTTCAACTGATCAAACAAATCGTCTATCCTAGGCAATGGATACTTGTTCTTAATGGTGACCGTATTCAACTCTCGGTAGTTGATACAAAGTCTTAGCGACCCATCTTTCTTCTTTACGAATAAAACTGGTGCTCCCCACGGTGATACACTCGGTCGAATGTATCCCTTATCTAACAACTCTTGTAATTGAGCCATCAGTTCTTTCATCTTTACCGGTGCCATACGATACAGCACTTTGTATACCGGTGATGTCCCTGGTGCCAAAATAATAACAAACTCAATCTCTCTATCCGATGGCAATCCCGGAATCTCGTCTGGGAAGACATCCACGAAATCCCTTACAATAGATATCTGACTCAGTTCGCCCTCGATTCGTCGAATATCAACTATATGAGCCAAATAACCTATACAACCCTTCCTATGCAATCTCTGCGCTTGTACCATCCTCAGACAATGAGATTGTCTTGGCGATTTACTACCATAAAATACCACCTTCGACTTATTCAGAGTCTTAAGGTGTACACACTTCTTCTTACAGTCTATAACTGCTCCGTGAACCGATAACCAATCTATTCCAAGGATTACACCGAACTCCCCTAAACGAATCGGTATCAAATCCACTTTGAGCTTAAATCCTCGTAATTCGGTATAACAATTCCTATGAATATATTCTACGGGGATAATTTCCTTGTTTGCTACTTCTACGTTCATATGGTGTTCTAGTCTCTCACGGGGTAAGTCTAACCGTTTAGCAAATTCTTTGGAACAAAAGAGCAGGTAACACCCGAATCAAATAACACATATGCATCTATATCATTGATCAAAATGATACCTGACACCACATCCTTAGACTGTGACAACCCAAATTTTCATAAGTTATTAAAATAAAAATTAAATAATTAAAATTCTTATTATGAGGTATATATATTTTAAATTATGTGATTTGGTGTGAAGAGAATTATATATTCATATGTTGGAGAATGTGAGATTTAATAGTTAATTAAACTATTAAAGAAATTAAATAATATTTGTTAATTTAATTAAGTTAAAATTATGTTATGAGATAATATAATTTTAATTGTTATGCCTTGTGGGCAATGGAAATTATTATGAGTTAAGTTTCACAAATAATGTGAATAATTCACTTAATTAAAATAGTGAATTAATACTAGTATAATTGATTTAATAAAGTGAGAAGGTAATATATTGCATGAAAATATAAATGTTAGTATAATGCGAGTAATATATTTATTAACTACATTAAATATTTTAGTTGGAAACTTTATGGAATAAAATGAATATTTATGGTATTAAATAAATATTTGATGAAAATTGTTATGAGATAGTTTGTTTAAGTGTGATAAAATAGATGAAATTTATACGTATTTTATTACGCGAGTATAATGGTGATATTCTAATTTAATTAAATAATTAAATTAGAGGAGTGATAATTTGTTAAATAATGTTATGATTATAATGGTTGAATAAAAATTATAATTTTACTGATAAGGTTAATTTTATTTCTTAAGGAATTAAAGGTACATAATCTAGTTTATATTTCTCGTTTATGTGTTCTTGAATTTCTTTTAAAATTGGGGTTTTGGTTAATGAATTTGTGGGTTATGATGTTATATATGTTATTAGATTTTATAATTTCATAATGGTCATCTAAAAACAATTTTTTAGAAATCAAATTCATGTATTTATGCTAAAGAAGAGGAATTTGGATTTTGATGGTAATGTGTGTTTTGGTGTACTTTGAGACTAAAATTGATGATGAATTCGTGATTGAAACTTTAAATTGATGAATGATTATTGTTCTCCTCTATAAAATGAAAACAACGCAACTTGAACGGATCGAATCGGTTAAGAAACGAATTCGTGATGAATGAATACACTTATCATGTTAAAAATATGAAGTATAAACCAATTAGAATTAGTATAAACCAAGTCCCACATCGATTAAATTGAAAACTTTACCCCTTTGCTAAACCTATAAATAGAAGGGCTTGACCCTTTGTTTCATTCACTAACAATAAGGCCTCCAATTTTGAGAAAGGTTTTGTTGTGGGAGGACTTTTTATAAAGACCTCCTTAGTTAAATTTTGGCGTGGAAGTGCCTAGTCAGTTTATAAAACTCGTATTTTTGGGTATGTTTCTTATTTAATTTTTGGTAATATTATTATTTTAAATATTGTATTTAGTTTGTTAGTTAAAGTTTGAATTTTTGAAGTTTTGTTAGTAAACTAGTTAGTTTACTATGTTTATTTTGGCTTAGAATTGATTATGTGAATGAGTTCTAGTGATTGTAATTAGATATATGGAGCCGAGACCTTAGACGAGTCTGATTATGTTAAATAAGATTTATTTGTAAAGAAAGTTGGGTTGGAACGAGTCGATGCGAGTTTTGGATGTCAAAACGAGAAGTCCAAAAAACTAGTGGACAACTGATCCAAAAATGAAAATTCGAGATTACCTAGATTATTTAGAAAATTCTGGGCTTTTGGTATGTTATATTACACTGAATAAGCTTTCCATAGACTCTGGAATGGACTAATTCCGACTTCGGAGCAAAGAGTTATGACCATTCAAAGTAGTCGAGTCAAACTGTCTAACCAACTCGGGGCAGTCACCTTGAACTAATTTTCTAGAATTCTGTGTTTAGAATTTGGAAAAGGTCAAAGAATAAAAGTTGTAGTCCCGGAAGTTAGCTTCGCGTGGGCTCAAGAATCGCTCAAAATGGTTTTGAAAAGGAAAAGTTATGACTGTTTTAACGAGAGAGGGTAAAGTTGGGAAAGAATGAAAAACAGTTTTGAACGCTCCTTTTTGAACACTATTTTGGACTGTCTATCTTATCCGAAATGGGTGTCCAATAACTTTTAAAAATAGGTTAATATGATGTTTAAAGCATATCCAAAGTTGGATGTCATCGGACTTATGAGATATAGAGTAAAGTTTACATTACAACTACTATGCGTTGCTATGTGACTAATAGTTGATGTGTATGATTATATAATTGTGCAGGGCACGTGAAGTGTAGATAACTGTAAGCTATTAAACTGTTATTAGTAATCAACGATCAAGACAAGTCTTTCAGTTCCTATTTGCTATGTGAATTTGATGATGAACTGTTTGAAATCTTTATACTTGTTATATGAACTACATCATGTATGTTATGTTAGTCCAATGTTTATGAGATGTATATCGAGCATGTTATTATGTTCTATGTTATGCATGAAAGCTGTTAGATTTTGCTGGGCTGTCGAGCTCAACCTTGTAAATAACCACTTTTATAGGTTAAAGATTTAAGGTAAAGTTATGTGCTACTTGAAAGATATGAATCAGATGTGTTACTTGAAGATTTATATACTTTGGCTGAGTTATTATTATTTAAACCATGTTTAAGGTTCCGAATAATGCATTAATGTTAAATTATAATATCGTTTTACGATATAAACTCTTGTAGTATTAAAATGATTCTGAGATATTTAGATGTAAAGGTTGAAAGTTTTGGGAACGAGAATAGTTTGTAATAGAAAATTTTAATTATTCCTCAAATTTCAATGGTTGTATTATCGTTTAATGATGTAAAATTAGAGGTTGAATGTATTGTTAACGACCAATGTCGAGAATTGAATTGTATGAATTTTGGGGTCGTTACAGTTGGTATCAAAGTGGATAGGTTAGAAACCTTAGGTAAGAGTACCTTAGGCTATAACCTTAGAGAAGAGAGGTGAAGATAATGAACGAATAAGCTCAAATAGAGTTTGAACAATAAGAAGTAATTTAAGAAATTTATAAAGAATGGATTAAAACATACGTAAGAGGATTCAAAGAAGAATCTCGCAGAGTTATAAGGAATATGAATGTGGGGTTACCCAACTCCAATAATAAGGATGTAAGGTGCTAATAAATAGACAATGTCTATAAAAATAGAATTATAAAGAAGTTAAGAATAGAAAGTTATATTTAAGTATGGTATAATCGTACTCTTTAATAGATGATGTATGGTATCTGGGCCAAACGATTCCTTCATAGAGCGGAGGTATATACGAACTAGCAACTCGGAACCTAGTTTGTTGGTTGTTTATGGGAAACCACTCAGCGTACCATATTGAAACTGTTAGAGACTCGCTGTGCACCAAGTATAGAAAATGGATACGTATGATAAAAATGTGGAACTCGAATGAAATGTTGAGCAATGTAAATGAAGTTAAAAATTCTTGAAGGAAGAATTATTATATAAACAAAAAAATTCAAAGAAGAATCTTGAAGAGATATAAAGATAAGAAATGAGAGTTACCTAACTCCAATAGCCAAGATAACGAATAATGATGAATATACAAAGCCTGTAAGATTAAAAGCATAAATGAAATCGTAAATGATAAAAAAGAAAAGAAAGAGGACCGTAAAACAAAACGATCACGAGTTAAGAAAAGACTTTTAAGGGAGATGATTATAGAATAAGATCACGACGTGATCTGTTTAAGTTATAAAAGGAAGATGGTATGTAATGTTTGAATAATTATAGCTTGATGCTATGAAGATGATGTACTATGAAATAGTACAAGATAAACTCACGAGGAGTTATAGATAATGTGATACGAGGAATTCGTATTGAGCAAGTTAAGGGTAAGTTGTTAAGAGTAAGGTAATGTTAGGTGGGAATTTCAATTGAGGACTCATATGGTGACTAAGTTGTACAAACCTTTGTATGGGCAGAGATTTGGTGCATATACTTGGTTTATCACATTGATAATCATTAGAATATCGGTGTCGCGCTATCAATGTATATGTGGTGGAAAGATGATTCTTTTCTCATGTGTATATTTGATAGTTAGAGGCTTTTAAGGTTACGATAGACGGTATTAAGATTAGGTACGATTCTTAAAACTAATGCATATAGTAAGTTTGTGACTCATAATAATATGGTATGTTTTTGAACCCCTCAGTGAATGGACGCCTATGGTCTGCCTAGAATAAGTTCTTAAATTCATATTATTGTGGTAAGTTCCTGAACTTCCAAAGTGTGGTAAGTTTGATGAACTGAGGTATAGAAAAGTGTGAATAGAGTATTGAGGATGATAGGAATAGATAGACTGATTAAGTAATGGATCATTATAGAAAATAGAGTTGATGTTGGAGACATAGGTTTTCCAAATCTTCTAGCTATGCTAGACTTTGAAATTTTTGACATCAAGCTAAATTAGCACTGATGTGCCTTTAAAAGTACAAATGAATTTTTGTTATCAGCATCATACGGTGACAAGGGTGTGTATGTGGACTGTGAGCCACTAACATTTCGTTATCTGTTACGACATGATAACACTAAAACTGATTTTCAATGGTTTTGAACTGTTTAAAGAAAAGTCTATGCTAATTGCTTCGGCTAGACGAAAATGATTTGAAAATTTCAAAATGTATTTTATATCATTAATGTATCATGTAACCTGGTGCAAAGATGATAAAAACGATGGAGTTATCAATGTAGAATTTCTTAGTGTTGGATGTGATCTAAGGATCGTAAGCCCACTATGGTATGATGTAGTATGACAAAGTCACAAAATAACGGAATCCTCAAACGGACTGTAAATACAGTGCAGTATCATGACGTCATAAAATGATTTTCAAAATTTTAAAGATAAATTATTGCCAATTGAATTTGGCCAGACATGTTTTGATTGATATTCGAATTATTGGTATGAGTCTAAGCTATTTGATTCAGCTAGATAAATATTTATGAAATTGAAGCGTTTCTTGAGAAGTTATGCCAAACCAAATTATTTTGGTGCGGATTCAGATGTTGAAAAGCTGAGATGAACAACCCTTTTATAGGGGATTACGCGGAGGCGATTAGATGTTTGTGCATAATACATTATACGAAGGGCTGATCCCCCTAAGTACGAGGAGTCCCTATAGTCTTATGACTATTAAAGTTTAAGATGAAAGAATACTTATAACTATGGACATATACGCATAGTGTTTAGATGTTTGTGCACAATACATCGTACAAAGGGCTTTACACCCTAAGTACGGGAGTACCTATAGTCTAATGACTGTTAAGGTTTAAGTTGAAAGAATACTTATAACCGTGGACGTAGTTCAAGGTCTTATGACCCCTCAGCAAGATTTGGAATCTTTTAAATTCCTGAGTTATTAATACTACTTCCTAATTATTAAGCAATTATAGAAGATTCTTGTTATTACAAAAGGCGAATGTGGTAAGGATGATATTCCTTAGAAAGAAATAAGTCGTAAAATGCGACACTGAATGATGAATATATTGAATAAGTGAGAAAAGAAAATTTGAAATGAGAAGGAGATGAGTTATCAAAGATTAATGCAAAACTTTTAATAGAAAAATTAATAATTGTAGAAAGATCTTTGTGGAAAGAAAGTGGTTATAGAACCCAATGAATGAATAAAGTATTAACGTAAAATCTATTTTGATAGATTGAATGAATAAAGATTAATAGATAAAATTTCGAGGACAAAATTCTTAGATGAAAGGGTGAATGTAATATCCCGAGTGTTTATGATAACGATCCTTAGAAAAGGAAATGAATTGGTTAAAGAATACATAATACTCAAAATATAAATGAGTTCAAGTGAAAGTTATGAAATAAAACCTAGAATTTGTTGAAAAAATGAATGTAGTATGAAATATAAAACCTATATTAAGGTAATGTGTTGAAGATATTCAAGGATAAATTTTGAAAAGAGATTTGGTGAAAACCGAGTAAGAGATGTTTTTTTGATTCTGAGGACGGAATCCTTATAAGGAGGGAAGGATGTGATAACCTGAATTTTCATAAGCTATTAAAATAAGAATTTAATAATTAAAATTCTTATTATGAAGTGTATATATTTTGAATTATGTGATTTGGTGTGAAGAGAATTATATATTCATATGTTAGAAAATGTGAGATTTAATAGTTAATTAAACTATTAAAGAAATTAAATAATATTAGTTAATTTAATTAAGTTGAAATTATGTTATGAGATAATAAAATTTTAATTATTATGCCTTGTGGACAATGGAAATTATTATGAGTTAAGTTTCATAAATAATGTGAATAATTCACTTAATTAAAATAGTGAATTAATACAAGTATAATTGATTTAATAAAGTGAGAAGATAATATATTGCATGAAAATATAAATGTTAGTATAATGTGAGTAAAATATTTATTAAGTTTATTAAATATTTTAGTTAGAAATTTTATGGAATAAAATAAATATTTATGGTAATAAATAAATATTTGATGAAAATTGTTATGGGATAATTTATTTAAGTGTGATAAAATAGATAAAATTTATATGTATTTTATTACGCGGGTATAATGGTGATATTCTAATTTATTTAAATAATTAAATTAGAGGAGTGATAATTTGTTAAATAATGTTATGATTATAATGGTTGAATAGAAATTATAATTTTACTGATAAGGTTAATTTTATTTCTTAAAGAATTAAAGATACATAATCTAGTTTATATTTCTAGTTTATGTGTTCTTGAATTTCTTTTAAAATTGGAATTTTGGTTAATGAGTTTGTGGGTTATGATGTTATATATGTTATTAGATTTTATAATTTCATAATGGTCATCTAAAAATAATTTTTCAGAAATTAAATTCATGTATTTATGATAAAGAAGAAGAATTTGAGTTTTGATGGTAATGTGTATTTTGGTATGCTTTGAGACTAAAATTGATGATGAATTCATGATTTAAACTTTAAATTGATGAATGATTGTTGTTCTCCTCTATAAAACGAAAACAACGTAACTTGAACGGATCGAATCGGTTAAGAAACGAATTCGTGCTGAATGAATACACTTAGAATGTTAAAAATATGAAAAATTAGTATAAACCAAATAGAATTAGTATAAGCCAAGTCCCACGTCGACTAAATTGAGAACTTTACCCCTTTTCTAAACCTATAAATAGAAGGGCTTGACCCTTTGTTTCATTCACCAATAATAAGGCCTCCAATTTTGAGAAAGTCTTTGTTGTAGGAGGACTTTTTATAAAGACATCCTTAGTTAAATTTTGGCGTAAAAGTGCGTAGTCAGTTTGTAGAACTCGTATTTTCAGGTATATTTCTTATTTAATTTTTGGTAATGTTATTATTTTAAATATTGTATTTAGTTTGTTAGTTAAAGTTTGAATTTTTGAAGTTTAGTTAGTTTTGTTAGTAAACTAGTTACTTTACTATGTTTATTTTGGCTTGGAATTGATTATGTAAATGAGTTCTAATGATTGTAATTAGATATATGGAGCCGAGAGCTTAGACAAGTCTGATTATATTAAATAAGACTTATTTGTAAAGAAAGTTGGGTTGGAACGAGTCGGTGCGAGTTTTGGATGTCATAATGAGAAGTTTGAAAAACTAGTGGACTGCTGATCTAAAAATGAAATTTTGAGGTTACCTAGATTGTTTAGAAAATTTTGGGCTTTTGGTATGTTATAGTACACTGAATAAGCTTTCCATAGACTCCGAAACGAACTAATTCCGACTTCGGAACAAAGAGTTATGACCATTCAATGTAGTCGAGTCAAAACTGTCTAACCAACTCGGGGCAGTCACCTTGAACTAATTTTCTAGAATTCTGTGTTTAGAATTTGGAAAAGGTCAAAGAATAAAAGTTGTAGTCCCGGAAGTTAGCTTTGCGTGGGCTTAAGAATCGCTCAAAAATGTTTCGAAACGGAAAAATTATGACTGTTTTAGCGAGAGAGGGTAAAGCTAGGAAAGAATGAAAAACATTTTTAAACGCCCCTTTTTGAACACTATTTTGGACTGTCTATCTTATCCGAAATGGGTGTCCAATAACTTTTAAAAATAGGTTAATATGATGTTTAAAGCATATCCAAAGTTGGATGTCATCAGACTTATGAGATATAGAGTAAAGTTTACATTACAACTACTATGCATTACTATATGACTAATAGTTGATGTGTATGATTATATAATTGTGTAGGGCACGTGAAGTGCAGATAACTGTAAGCTGTTAAACTGTTATTGGTAAACAACGATCAAGGCAAGTCTTTCAGTTCCTATTTGCTATGTGAATTTGATGATGAACTATTTGAAATCTTTATACTTGTTATATGAAATACAACATGTATGTTACGTTAGTCCAATGTTTATAAGATGTATATCGAGCATGTTATTATGTGCTATATGATGCATGAAAACTGTTAGATTTTGCTAGGCTGTCGAGCTCTGTGACACCCCCAAATCCGGGTACTTCGATTCCACGGGATTTGGTGTTCACTGTACAAGCATCATCAATCTATCTACCCATAAATAATATCAAACCATACAATAGATAGAAATCATAAATAAATCTCTTCCCTTAAGGGTTACATCAACTGAATCATAAATAAATCCCAGGTTACTCTAACCTTAAAACATCTGTGCGGAATTCTAAACAAATAAGTCTTAAACAACATTATAAGTCTTAAACATAAATACATCATCAATTAAAATAACAAGTCTTCATCACTTGCTAACTTTGCCCTTGCCTTTACTAGTGGAGGGTTCATCGCTTCTTTCATTCTTAACTGCAATGTTATTATTAAGCAAGAGTGAGCACAAATGCCCACAAGTATAAAAAAATGAAACAACAGTATAATAACATGTGAATAATCAACGACATCTGAATAAAGCTCAACTTTTGAATCAAGAATAAATAACATGAATCAAAAGAATTCTGAGGGTCATAAGACCTTGAACTATGTCCTAGGTTAACAAGGGTTATACTTGAAACCTTTAACAGTCATAAGACTATGGACCTTCTTCTCGTACTTAGGGGGATCAACCCTTAGTATCATACTGTGCACAATATCTTAACGCTAAAGCGTAATTAATCCCCTATACAGGGTTGTTCATCTCAGTTTGACATTCGAGTCCGCACCAAAGGAAGTTTGGTTTGGATAATTTCATCAAGGGTTCTGAAATTTAGAACGCTCATCAACTAAGGACTAGTTGAATCAATAAGGTTCACTAGTCTAATAAGGTTCAACAATAATTGATATTTGATTAGAATAATAATCTCAAAAGTATACAATAGGACAATTATTGTATAACTGAATCATGCTTTGGAAAGATAATTAATCTTTAATATCATGCTTGAACTTGAATAATAACAAGGATAATTTATTCAAGGTAAATAATAAACTTGAACAATAATGACAAGTGGGGTTAGGGAAACTTGCTCAACATAAAAGTAACGTTTAAGTTTAAATAAACTTGCTCAATAGAATGGAGTTAGGGATAGGATACTTGCCTCGTGCGTAGATTACACTTTAACTAAGCACGTGCTTTGAATTAAATCCTACATACCATTCACATTCAATACCAGTTAATTACAGCTTAACTAATCAACATAAACACATTCTCTTTGTCTACTTTGATTATTGACTATACTAAATCACTTTATCACATTTACTGCCACATAATACCACTTCATGAATAATAATCTAATTATGAAATCAATAATTTAATCCACATGTAATTATGTTATTTACATGTTATACAACTATTTTATCATCACATTATTCTTCTAACATGTTTACATGTTCATTACAATAATCCACTAACACATTGTTAGACTTAAACATTTTTAAAATCTCATTTCTGAGTTTTCTGGGGAGTGGCGCTGCGGCGCCACGTTTGAACTGGCCCTTGGCGCTGCGGCGCCATGGCGCTGCGGCCGGGCCTCTGGCGATGCGGAGCAGTGGCGTTGCGGCGCGTGAAATGAACAGGCAGCCGGCGCTGCGGCGCGGCGTACCAGGTACAGAAATGGCAGTTCGCGAAAATCGCAGAACTTGCCAATTTCTCCCAATTTCTTAATGTTCTACTCGAAATTAAACATACCCATATGCTATAATTTGTATATAATCATTACCCAACATTTATATACTTACAAAACCAATTTTAAACACTTATTAACAGATTGAAAGCCTAACAAAATTACTGACTCTGATGTTCGTGAAGTTTAAAAAACTTTATATAAAAATTCTCCCTACGGATTTGTTATAACACCGAATCCGTTCATTTAAACTCCGATCTCTCCGTATCGACATGCTCAATAATGTAAGGGTGTAAAATTTAGGGATAATATATGATCAATACATCAATTGTCACATATAAGGCCATATGGCCATATCACGTACTCTGTTTATTTTGAAAAACATACGTATGACATGCTTTCATGAATTTGATGTTATGGTTTACAACATATACATAATTAAACACAATTTGATATAACATAACACAATTTCTCACTTCACAGAGATTAACAGAATATATGAAAGCCATAATCATAAAACTTAAAAAGACGTGAAATAAGAATTTGGGTTTGGAGAAAATTACCCAGAGTATGAATGAGTAGAATTAAAACCTTCTCAATTAATCCTTTAATTCACACAACTTACACTCTCCTTCAAAAATTTCTAAATCTCTCTCTGTGATGCTATGCCAGACTTAACAAATGAAGAAAAGAAAAGACGTCGATAAAAGAACTGGCGTATTATGGTCAGTTAACCCAGTCATGGGTTAACTGCCCATAACCTCCCTTAGTGCCATGTTTGGCTTAGCAAATTAATTCAAAACTATTTAATTTAATAGAGTTTTATAATATAGTTTAATTAATGTCACACTCTTATAAGATAAATCTAATATTTTATTTAATTTACTTTAAATAAAATATAATAATTTCTCATAAATTCACGTAGTCACAATATTAATTATATCTTTAATAAATAATAATAATTTATTAAATCTCTAATTAATAATTAAATTAATTAAAGTAACATCATGCTTAATTAAATAATTCATTTAATTCAATAAGCTCACATAATCACATACTTTGAATATTAAAAATTCTCTACATTAATTTAATAAATGTAACACATATAATTAAATTAATCTACCACAATTGCATCAATTAATTATTAAATCTAATAATTAAATCCTTGAAAAATATTTATTTAATTCAATAAATATTAAAAATTAATTTACAAAATTCTCGTTCGTCACATCTTTCCCCCCTTAAAAGGATTCTGTCCCCAGAATCACGACTCAATAAATTCGACCCGTTACATTATCTCCCCCTTACAAAGATTCTGTCCCCAAAATCGCTTACAAATAATTAAGTAAATAAATGAGGGTAATTCTTCATCATATTCTCTTCGAGTTCCCACGTAGCTTCTTCAGCGTTGTGGTTCCTCCAAATTACCTTAACAGAAGGTATAACTTTATTTCTGAGAACTTGTTCTTTTCGGTCGACAATTTGGACAGGAATTTCTTCATAAGATAAGTCTTTCTCAAAATGCAGGGGTTCGTATTCAATTACATGCTTGTAATCAGGTTTGTAAGGTCGTAACACAGAAACATGGAAGACGTTGTGGATATTCTCGAGTGCTGGAGGTAAGGCTACCTCGTACGCAACTTCTCCAATTCTTCTCAGTACTTCAAAGTGTCCAATAAATCTTGGGCTCAATTTTTCTTTCTTTCCAAACTTGATCTTTCCCTTCCAGGGAGAGACTTTCAAGAAAACATAACTACCGGATTCAAACTCGATAGTTTTACGATGTGGATCAGCGTATTTCTTCTGTCGATCTTGAGCCGCTACCAGACGGGCTCGGATTACTTTGACTATTTCTGCCGTCTGCTGTACCAGTTCTGGCCCTAGCAATTGTCTTTCACCAACTTCATCCTAGTGAAGCGGAGTTCTGCACTTTCTGCCGTATAACGCTTCGTAAGGCGGCATACCAATACTAGCGTGGTAACTGTTGTTGTAGCCAAACTCTACTAACGGTAGGTGATCATCCCAATTTCCTTTGAAGTCCATTACACAGGCTCGTAACATATCTTCCAGTGTTTGAATCGTTCGTTCGCTCTGTCCGTCTATTTGAGGGTGGTAAGCTGTACTCATTCGCAGTTGTGTACCCATGCATTCCTGAAGACGTTTCCAGAAATTTGATGTGAAGCGCGGATCCCTATCGGAGACAATAGACACCGGCACTCCGTGCCTCGAAACAATCTCTTTCACATATAATCTTGCCAACTGATCTAAGTTAAATCTGATTTTGATAGGAATGAAGTGCGCGGATTTCGTCAGTCGGTCAACGATAACCCATACTGCGTCGTAGCCTTTCTGAGTCATCGGAAGGCCAACCACGAAGTCCATCATAATATGTTCCCATTTCCATTCTGGGATCTCCAATGGTTGTAGCAATCCACTCGGTCTCTGATGTTCTGCTTTAACTTTCTGACATGTCAGGCATTTGGCAACACATTCTGCAACATCACGCTTCAAATTTGGCCACCAGAAATGTTGTCTAAGATCTTGGTACATCTTGGTACTACCAGGGTGAATTGAATATCGTGAACTATGAGCCTCACTCAAAATTTCTTCCTTAATTTCTTGTACTGGCGGAACCCAAATTCTGCTTTCAAATCTCAATATTCCTTCCTTATCCATCTTAAATCTTGGTTCGATTCCTTCAGATATCTTCGATGTTACCTTTTTGCATTCATCATCCTAAAGCTGATCCTCCTTCACTCTATCTAGTAGAGTTGTACCAGATTGCATCTAAAATAGCTTTTCATCAATCTCCATAGGATACTTCACTTCTAACTCCATTTTCTCCATATCTGCAATTAGCTCCTGCTGAGCAGTCAACATCATCAATTTTTCACGACCCCTTCTACTTAAGGCGTCGGCAACCACATTAGCCTTACCCGGATGGTATAAAATCTCACAGTCATAATCCTTGATTAATTCCAACCATCTTCTTTGACTCATATTCAAATCTTTCTGTGTAAAAATATATTTCAGACTCTTGTGGTCCGTATATATTTCACACTTCTCCCCGTATAGATAGTGCCTCCAAATTTTCAAAGCAAAAACAATTGCAGCTAACTCCAAATCATGGGTTGGGTAACCCTTCTTGTAATCCTTCAACTGCCGTGATGCATACGCAATGACTTTGCCGTTTTGCATCAGCACACAGCCAAGTCCTTTATGCGACGCATCGCTAAAAACAACAAAATTTCTTGTATCATCCGGAAGAGATAACACAGGCGCTGTACTCAACCTCTTCTTTAATTCTTAAAAACTCTCCTCACACTTCTCCGTCCAAACAAATTTCACAGCTTTTCGAGTTAAATTCGTTAACGGAGTTGCGATTTTAGAAAAATCTTGTATGAATCTTCTATAATATCCTGCTAATCCAAGAAAACTTCTTACTTCTGACGGCGTTCTCGGCTGATCCCAGTTAATCACAGCTTCTACTTTGGATGGATCTACCGAAATTCCATCTTTATCGATTACGTGACCAAGAAATTGTACTCTCTCGATCCAGAATTCGCATTTCAAAAATTTAGCATACAACTTCTCCCTTCTCAATACTTCCAACGTTAACCTCAAATGTTCTTCGTGTTCTTCTTTGGTTTTGGAATATACCAAAATGTCGTCTATAAATACCACCACGAATTTGTCCAAAAACGGCTTGAATACACCATTCATTAGTCCCATAAATGCTGCAGGAGCATTCGTAAGACCAAACGACATTACTAAAAACTCATATGACCATATCGCATTCGGAACGCTGTCTTCGGTTCATCCTCTAGCCTCACCTTCAGTTGGTGATAACCACTCCTCAAGTCAATCTTGGAAAAGTATTTTGCTCCCTTCAATTGATCAAACAGATCATCGATCCTCGGTAATGGATATCTGTTCTTAATCGTGACCTTATTTAATTCTCTGTAGTCAATGCAGAGCCTCATCGATCCGTCCTTCTTTTTCACGAACAACACCGGCGCTCCCCACGGCGATACGCTCGGTTGAATGTACTTTTTGTCCAACAATTCTTGTAGTTATACCATTAATTCCTTCATCTCTACTGGCGCCATTCGGTATGGTGCCTTCGATATTGGAGCAGTTCCGGGCGCCAAATCAATCAAAAAGTCTACTTCTATATCTGGTGGAAGTCCTGGCAAATCGTCTGGAAATACATCGACGAAGTCCCTCACAATCGGTATCTCCTCTACCTTCGGGTTCTCTTTTCGACTGTCGACTATGTAAGCTAAATATCCTACACAACCTTGTCTTAATAACTTCCTGGCCTGCAACATCGTCAGACAACTCGCTTGTCTAGGTGACTTGCTACCATAAAACACAACCTTTGACGGAGTCATAAGGTTAATACGCTTCTTTTGGCAGTCAATTACAGCCCCATAATTGGATAGCCAATCCATACCCAATATAACGTCGAATTCCCCCAATCGAATAGGGATAAGATCTACGATCATGATATTACCCTTAATATCCACTCTACAATTCTTATACACATGCTTAACAGGAATTATCTCTCTATTCGCAATTTCTATAATCATGGGATATTCCAATTCATCCTTAAGCAAATCTAAACTATTAGCAAAGTCATCGGATATAAAGGAACAAGTAGCACCCGAATCAAATAAAACGTAAGCATTAATTTCATTGATCGGAATGATACCTGACACCACATCACGAGACTGGATTGCATCCTGCACCGTCATATTGAAAGTTCTGGCGGTTGGTCGGTTTGTTGCAGGTGGTCCGGTGATGGTTAAGGTATTTCCACTGCTATTTCCCCGGTTTTCTCCTTGTCCTGATCCTCCCGATCCCTTCTTGGAACAGTCTCTTGCTAAATGATCTTTCGAACCACAGTTAAAACAAGCACCCTTCTTTGGGTTTGGACAATTTGGTGCTATGTGGCCTTCCTGACCACAATTGTAACACACTCTCTTTCCCTTCAAACAAACTCCTAGATGTGCCTTGCCGCAAGTCGGACATGCTTCTATCTTCTTTTTCTGCCCTCCGTGTTGACTTCCAGCTGTCGAGTTATCCGTCCACTTCCTCTTCTGATTATTATTATTCCCAATATTACTTCCACCAGTCTTGTTATTACCTTCATTCTCACTCTTTTTCTTTTTCTGTTCTTGGTTGTACTTAGTCACTGCATCACTTCCTCCTTCCGCGAGAATGGCCTTTTCCAAAACTCCCGCAAACGTGTTAAGTTGAAACATTGATACCTTGCTGTATACCCAAGGCTTCAGTCCTTGTTCGAATCGTCTGGCTTTCCTCTCGTCAGTGTGTACTTGATATGGGGCAAACCTTGCCAACTCATCGAATTTAGCTGCGTATTCAAGCACGCTCATGTTTCCCTGTTTCAGTTCCAGAAATTGCACCTCCATCTGATTTTGCGAACTAGCTGGGAAATACATTTCGAAAAACATCTCTTTGAATCTCTCCCACGTAATTTCACTTTCACCTCTTCGCATCTTGTTTGCCTGCCACCAGTAGCTAGCCTCAGACTTCAGTATAAATGTCGCAAAAACGGTCTTCTGATCTTCTCGAACCCTAGCAACGTCGAAAATCTTCTCCATTTCCATCACCCACGTTTGAGCCTCGATTGGGTTTCTGGAACCTTTGAACTCTGGCGGTCCCACCGCCTTAAAATCTTTAAACGTTGTGCTAGGTGGAGCTTGCGGTTGGTTATTCATGACTCCAGTTAGTAAATTAACTAGCTGTTGAACTGGATTAACGTTGGCATTATTGTTATTATTGGTTGACTCTTCCTTAGTCGGTTGACGTTGTTGTCTTCTCCTTGGTGGCATTTTTCTGTTAAATAAACGTTTATTAGAACTTTATTTATTTCTCTACATAGTTAAGGCATTACTTAACAATTTAACATACTCATTTAACACATCATTTCAAACAACTTGATATCTTTTCATTCAAATAAAAAGTTTTAACATTAAACTATAGCATACTGCTATTTACATCATCTATCCTGGAATAAAGAATCCACAAGATTTAAAACATTCAAATATTAACATATTCCTTAGTTCATAAACACATCGGAATTTACATAAAACTATATAAGTCTTTCACATAAATAAACAGATTCTATTCCTGTCTTCCAAGGTGCTCAATAGCCTTGCCACGCTCCTCAATCATGATACGAGACATCGTCCTGCGATCCAACATATACGATGGAAGTCCTTCAAACTGGATGGGGTACCTTAACACTCGCTCTTGAACCTCATCCATCGCATGATTAAGTGTGGCGTACGTGTCTTCAAGCTTTGCCTTCTATGCACGACTATCATTTTCTGCACGATCTGCTCGATGTGATTCTCTTACCCATCCTTCCTCTTCTATTTTCAGTCTTCCGGAGGTTTCCTTCAGTTCCTTCTTCAGCTTCTCTATCTCCTCGGTCTTATCTTTGGTTTGACCCTTCTCATGAACCAGATCCCACTCCACGTTTCCTAAACGTGTATGAAGGGTCACAATCTCTCTATCCTTCTCCTCTAAAGTAGACTGCTGAACAGCCGCTCGCTCAGTCAATTCCTGAACCTCATCTTGTAACTCCACGTTACGATCATATAGTGTGTCATACATCTCAGCATCAACAGTATACCGTGGTAGCTCCTCTTCTTCTTCCTCCTCATCAAACTCCTCCTCAGGATCCTCCTCAGGATCAATCTCAGGTTCATGCTCCTGACCAACAACGGTGATCAATGGAGATGACTCCCTCCGAACTAACTGTTCCCTAACAACATGTATGTCTCGGGTCTCCTCCTCTGTAGGTACTATAGGTAATCGGGGTTCTTCCTCCCCAGCTTGACTAGATTCTCCAACATTCGTCATCCTGACAACAAAATTTTAAGTTTTAGTTACTAAGTCATACTATCTAACGCATACTTAACACCTAAACACATAATGTATTTTATTATCTTCAATGAATTACAAAAATTCATTTCTTAGAACTCGATAAGAGTTTTCCTTTACTATCTTCTTTCTATAAGGTTACTACCTAAGGTTGTTCCCCCACCTAAGGTTCATAACCTACAGCTCTGATACCAACTTGTGACACCCCCAAATCCGGGTACTTCGATTCCACGGGATTTGGTGTTCACTGTACAAGCATCATCAATCTATCTACCCATAAATAATATCAAACCATACAATAGATAGAAATCATAAATAAATCTCTTCCCTTAAGGGTTACATCAACTGAATCATAAATAAATCCCAGGTTACTCTAACCTTAAAACATCTGTGCGGAATTCTAAACAAATAAGTCTTAAACAACATTATAAGTCTTAAACATAAATACATCATCAATTAAAATAACAAGTCTTCATCACTTGCTAACTTTGCCCTTGCCTTTACTAGTGGAGGGTTCATCGCTTCTTTCATTCTTAACTGCAATGTTATTATTAAGCAAGAGTGAGCACAAATGCCCACAAGTATAAAAAAATGAAACAACAGTATAATAACATGCGAATAATCAACGACATCTGAATAAAGCTCAACTTTTGAATCAAGAATAAATAACATGAATCAAAAGAATTCTGAGGGTCATAAGACCTTGAACTATGTCCTAGGTTAACAAGGGTTATACTTGAAACCTTTAACAGTCATAAGACTATGGACCTTCTTCTCGTACTTAGGGGGATCAACCCTTAGTATCATACTGTGCACAATATCTTAACGCTAAAGCGTAATTAATCCCCTATACAGGGTTGTTCATCTCAGTTTGACATTCGAGTCCGCACCAAAGGAAGTTTGGTTTGGATAATTTCATCAAGGGTTCTGAAATTTAGAACGCTCATCAACTAAGGACTAGTTGAATCAATAAGGTTCACTAGTCTAATAAGGTTCAACAATAATTGATATTTGATTAGAATAATAATCTCAAAAGTATACAATAGGACAATTATTGTATAACTGAATCATGCTTTGGAAAGATAATTAATCTTTAATATCATGCTTGAACTTGAATAATAACAAGGATAATTTATTCAAGGTAAATAATAAACTTGAACAATAATGACAAGTGGGGTTAGGGAAACTTGCTCAACATAAAAGTAACGTTTAAGTTTAAATAAACTTGCTCAATAGAATGGAGTTAGGGATAGGATACTTGCCTCGTGCGTAGATTACACTTTAACTAAGCACGTGCTTTGAATTAAATCCTACATACCATTCACATTCAATACCAGTTAATTACAGCTTAACTAATCAACATAAACACATTCTCTTTGTCTACTTTGATTATTGACTATACTAAATCACTTTATCACATTTACTGCCACATAATACCACTTCATGAATAATAATCTAATTATGAAATCAATAATTTAATCCACATGTAATTATGTTATTTACATGTTATACAACTATTTTATCATCACATTATTCTTCTAACATGTTTACATGTTCATTACAATAATCCACTAACACATTGTTAGACTTAAACATTTTTAAAATCTCATTTCTGAGTTTTCTGGGGAGTGGCGCTGCGGCGCCACGTTTGAACTGGCCCTTGGCGCTGCGGCGCCATGGCGCTGCGGCCGGGCCTCTGGCGATGCGGAGCAGTGGCGTTGCGGCGCGTGAAATGAACAGGCAGCCGGCGCTGCGGCGCGGCGTACCAGGTACAGAAATGGCAGTTCGCGAAAATCGCAGAACTTGCCAATTTCTCCCAATTTCTTAATGTTCTACTCGAAATTAAACATACCCATATGCTATAATTTGTATATAATCATTACCCAACATTTATATACTTACAAAACCAATTTTAAACACTTATTAACAGATTGAAAGCCTAACAAAATTACTGACTCTGATGTTCGTGAAGTTTAAAAAACTTTATATGAAAATTCTCCCTACGGATTTGTTATAACACCGAATCCGTTCATTTAAACTCCGATCTCTCCGTATCGACATGCTCAATAATGTAAGGGTGTAAAATTTAGGGATAATATATGATCAATACATCAATTGTCACGTATAAGGCCATATGGCCATATCACGTACTCTGTTTATTTTGAAAAACATACGTATGACATGCTTTCATGAATTTGATGTTATGGTTTACAACATATACATAATTAAACACAATTTGATATAACATAACACAATTTCTCACTTCACAGAGATTAACAGAATATATGAAAGCCATAATCATAAAACTTAAAAAGACGTGAAATAAGAATTTGGGTTTGGAGAAAATTACCCAGAGTATGAATAAGTAGAATTAAAACCTTCTCAATTAATCCTTTAATTCACACAACTTACACTCTCCTTCAAAAATTTCTAAATCTCTCTCTGTGATGCTATTCCAGACTTAACAAATGAAGAAAAGAAAAGACGTCGATAAA
Organism: Panax notoginseng; assembly: GCA_016801055.1. Classification (NCBI taxonomy): domain Eukaryota; kingdom Viridiplantae; phylum Streptophyta; class Magnoliopsida; order Apiales; family Araliaceae; genus Panax; species Panax notoginseng. The sequence goes on along the minus strand of CM029013.1, from coordinate 142,422,771 downwards.
AGAACTGGCGTATTATGGTCAGTTAATCCAGTCATGGGTTAACTGCCCATAACCTCCCTTAGTGCCATGTTTGGCTTAGCAAATTAATTCAAAACTATTTAATTTAATAGAGCTTTATAATATAGTTTAATTAGTGTCACACTCTTATAAGATAAATCTAATATTTTATTTAATTTACTTTAAATAAAATATAATAATTTCTCATAAATTCACGTAGTCACAATATTAATTATCTCTTTAATAAATAATAATAATTTATTAAATCTCTAATTAATAATTAAATTAATTAAAGTAACATCATGCTTAATTAAATAATTCATTTAATTCAATAAGCTCACATAATCACATACTTTGAATATTAAAAATTATCTACATTAATTTAATAAATGTAACACATATAATTAAATTAATCTACCACAATTGCATCAATTAATTATTAAATCTAATAATTAAATCCTTGAAAAATATTTATTTAATTCAATAAATATTTAAAATTAATTTACAAAATTCTCGTTCGTCACATCTTTCCCCCCTTAAAAGGATTCTGTCCTCAGAATCACGACTCAATAAATTCGACCCGTTACAAGCTCAACCTTGCAAATAACCACTTTTACAGGTTAAAGATTTAAGATAAAGTTATGTGCTACTTGAAAGATATGAATCAGATGTGATACTTGAAGATTTATATACTTTGGCTGAGTTATTATTATTTGAACCATGTTTAAGGTTCCGAATAATGTATTAATGTTGAAATATAATATCATTTTGTGATGTAAACTTTTGTTGTATTAAAACGATTCTGAGATATTTAGATGTAAAGGTTGAAAGTTTTGGGAACGAGAATAGTTTGTAATAGAAAATTTTAATTGTTCCACAAATTTCAATGGTTGTATTATCGTTTAATGATGTAAAATTAGAGGTTAAATGTATTGTTAAAGACCAAAGTCGAGAATTAAATTGTATGAATTTTGGGGTCGTTACATAGACTCCATCGCATCCTGTACGGTCATGTTGAACGTTCGTACCGTTGGTGTATTGGCTTAACTGGCTGGCCCTCCAATGTTTAGCTCATTGTTGTTGTTGTTGTTGTGATTGCCGCTAGCTGCATCTCCCTTTCTCTTCAGGCAGTCCTTAATTTGATGGTCTGTGGTTCCACACGAGAAACATCCTCCCTTCTTCTTATTCGGACACTGAGGAGCCATGTGCCCTGGTTGTCCGCAACGATAAAAAACACTCTTTGCCTTCATGCACTCCCCCGAGTGATTCCTCCCACAGTTGTTGCACTTCATACTTTTCTTGGCTTTCCCTCCGGACTTATTACCTCTAGAGGATTGGCTCTCCATCCATTTATGCTTATTGAGGTTGCTGCCTCTGCTGCTTCCCCCTTTTTGTCCTTATTAACCGGTCTTCTTTTCTTGTTTGAATCGAGCGATGGCTTCATTGCCTCCTTCGGCAATGATAGCCCTTTCTAATAGATCATAGTAAGTCTTAATCTTTAATACAACCACTGCTTTCTGCACCCATGGTTTCAGTCCTAATTCGAACCTCCTTGCCTTCCTGGCCTCCATGTCAACCTGATGTGAAGCGAATCGGGCCAACTCGTTAAATCTTGCCGCGTACTCTGCGATAGACATACTACCTTGCTTCAGTTCCAGAAACTTAACTTTCATATCCTGTTGCATATTCTTTGAGAAGTAATTCTTAAGGAATATCTCCTTAAATCTGTCCCAAGGAATAACTCCTTCATCTACTCGGCCCTTATTGGCTTTCCACCAATAGTTAGCTTCGCCCTTCATCATGAAAGTGGCAAAACTCGTCTTCTGTGCTTCGGCCACTCGTACGACCTCAAACACCTTCTCCATTTCTTCTATCCATGTCTAGGCTTCAATTGGGTCCAAGGTTCCCCGAAACTCCGGTGGTCCTACCAATTTAAAGTCCTTAAAGCTAACCAAGTGTTGTCCTGGCTGCCCTGCTGCTGGCGGGGGTCTGTTTTGCATTGCCTCAGTTAATAGGTTAATGAAGTTCTGCATTAGATTAACATTTTCCCTTCCACCATTGTTAACGGATCCTTCCTTCCTCTGGTTCCGCGGTAGTCTCCTAGGCGGCATGATCAGAGGAAAAGAAGAAAACTATAAGGCTTTATGTGATATGGTATCCATGTTAGCATTAAGAAGTTTAAGACGTCTATTAATCATTTTTGATTTAAATAAAAAACTTCAGTATTACAATAAAACTCATTGGATTTCCTCAACCCATTACTTACAAACTCTACTTGAGTTTTCTACTAAGGTTATAACATAGGTTTCGCATTCCTAATGTTTATAACCTACAGCTTTGATACCAACCTGTGACACCCCCGAATTCGGGTCCTCTGACCCCGGTTCGATCATCGCGATAAAATACAAACTTCCACCTCTAAACAACATACGATAACTAAAATGCGAAATATAATAAACATACGTCGTTCATTCAAAAGGTGTTACTAGTCCCAAGATTCGATAACCTTAATAAAGTCTTACAAACATACCCTAAAATAGTCATTAGGGTTTATATTACATATCAGTAGTTTAAACTAGGCATAAAATAAAGTCTGCTCCTTGCCACTATCCTACATCTTTCCTTTACCCTTGTCCTTCCTTGAGGTCTCGGGCTTAGCTGCAATATAATTCATGATATAGCAAGGATGATCAACAAGTTTGCTCAGCAATTTAAATACAACAATAAGGATATATCATGATGAATGGAAAAATATCTGAAAATGAATTCAATAATATGAATATTAGAAGCAAAGATAATGATTGCCTTGAGAATAACTGCTAGTCAAGTAGACTTTGAACTATAACACTCCAATGGAATCAATAGCTGATTGACCCTTTGGTTACTGGCTACAGAATAAGTACTTGAGGGGATCAGCCTCGCGTACACCATGTATATGCATAACATTTAAATATGCTCTTTGTATCTTATTTTAGATACCTGGGGTACTCCACTATCATAAAAGGGGTGCTCTTTCAGTCTAAGAATCCTTACCATCAATTGGTTTGGATAACTTTTATAAAACTTCATACATTTATCTGACCGAACAAAGGTTCAAACTCTATTTGACACAATTCAAGAATTATAGAACTTTAAATGATGTACAAGTCCAAGACTGTACGAACTCAAGTGCACTAAGTGCGAATATCAATAATATCAATATGGGATAATTGTAAGGTAATTAAACCACTTAATAGCATGCTTGAAAATAACATTCTAGCTTAAATGAATAACTTTCAATTCAACAATAACCTGCTCAATACAATATGAGAAGGATAGGAAACTTTTACAAAACTCAAAGTTGTGTAAAATAGAGAACTTGCACAATCAAAGAGTGAAGTTCGGAGACTTGCTCAATAATAATTTGAGTAAGGTTAGGGAACTTGCATTCAATATACGAATCACATGAAATTCAAGAACTTGCACAAAATCCAAAGTTGTGTAAGTTAGGAAACTTGCCTGTTTGCTCTGCTACAATTATTTCTAACTTTAATTAACTTGCGTTGAAACGACCTAACGTTAACAAGTCGATCTTTTCAATTAGTATGTGTAAATTAATATGAGTCTACACTTACAAGAATCAAGTCATCACGTAGCATGCTTCTCAACACATTATATGGCATATTGGTCATATATTACACAAAAAAGTAAACACATAAGCATGCCTTGAATTTCAGAATCAAAAATAGATTACTGAACTGACTGCAGAATGGCACAGTTGCGCCTAGTCTAGGCTTAGGGACGGCGCAGCTGCGCTGTCCCCTGGCCAGACCAGGGTTAGGCTTTGCACTTCCTATTTTTATCCAATTCTAACATACCAATACACTTATACCTTAACATATACACATGCTAGAGTTTCATACATAACACATGACCATACTTGAATTTACCATTGTAAGTTTTTAGCTTATAAGTTACATGGTGCTCAGAAATAGAAAAGTCACGTGGTTACCATGCTTCGTAACTTGGTTATACAGTATTTAGTAGTCATGCTTGTATATAGACAACATATGTATACTTTACTCACATAGTTCCTATTTTAGAAATTCCTTTTTATGACTATGTGTGCATAAGTGAAAACCATACATTAACCAAACGATGCTCATACCAAGATATCTATAGGCATAATGGGCCCTAATATACAAGCTTGCATGGTCATAACGTACTTTACTCATTACTTGATGACATTAGCTTCCTCATCCTAACTTTCTTTAAAATTTTACACTAAGTCAACTTAGTATATACAAGGCATCTTAACATATAACTCTTATGCATTTATAACATACATTAAAGTCACATATACATGCTCAAATGATCAAAACTTACTAGATAAAAGTTTTGGTCAAGTTCACTTTGAAAAGTCTTAAGTTTCTTATCTTTGAAATAGCCTTAACTTCCAATCACGTATGCTAGTATGTCTAATTCACTTTAGACTTGCATTTCATGTCAATATAAACCATATTATCATGTTCATAAACTCAGAATGCTCACATGATGTGTTCGTGACAAAGTTCACTTTTTGAAACTACAATATCATTTTAAAACCATAAGGGTGGTGTCAATCATGTGTACTAACATTGTTATACTTGATCATACTACATGCATATGCTTATACGTGTGTGCCGAAACAGTTTACAAGCTTGCTCTAACAAGGTACCAACAAGTTAGCACGAACAAAAATGAAACAGAAAACAAAAGGTTTGATGCAGACCTGGCGCAGCTGCGCTGCACCCTAGTACAAATAGGGCGCAGCTGTGCCATGTCGGGACCAGAAGCAGTAGCTTGTTTTGTTCTGCAGAGTGCTAACTAACTTCGATTTCTCTTGATTCAAACATGTTCCAATCCATTATTACAGATTCTATGTATATACACATACTTCCTAACACAATGATAGTATGCTGACTCATGATAATTCAAGTAATCTCAAGAATTTGACAAAACTCAACTAAGAACACAAGTTAGGACTTTTATACCATTTTGAGGTAATTGAGTTGCAATATACCCACTCTTTATAAGTTCCTTAGCAATTAATTCTCAGCAATTGAAATAAGGAAGGTGAGGGTCTCATTTATAGAAGAATGGTTACATAGATAATGTAATTACCTCTCAAATCAAACCAAAGGATTTCAAGAATGTATAATGGGTAGGAGAGAGTTTGTGAGAGTTGGTGATTTCACTCATGAATCCCACTCCCCATCCACTTATTGCTCTAGGTTTGTTGAATTTGAGATGAAGATAGGCTAGCTAGCTTTTCATGTGGGAAGAATGAAGTGGGCTCTTAATATGGGACAAGGTGAAAAATCTCAGCACTTGCAAAATAATACTAATGCAACATTTGGTTTATACTATATCTACACATAATATATACTTTGGTTATATAATATGTATACACAATTCATTTCATATAACATAGGTTATAATAATTTAAAGGGCACACAATGTATTTCCTAATTACAAGGTATCAAGTAGTGCACATACATATAATTCATGTACATTTTCTATTACCACCAAATACAATTGTGCATTGCTTATTATTTATTACCATTATTATAATCATAATAACTTAATGAAATCATTATTAATTAACAATTGATCTTATTATATGTCAATAGGGTATACATGAATGTTTACCAACACACTTCATATCATATATACAATATTATTATGCAACTCACATGAATACAAATAACTCTTACTAAATAGTCTATATATATATAATATATAGACATATTAATGTGTCACCTTGGACTATATAAAATATATAGCTAATTACTATATAATAAAGGTTTACTATTTTACATGCTTGCACAAATTAATCAAGTAAATATAATTATATAATATATATTAACCTCTTACTCATTAATTATTATTTATTCATAATAATCATAAATCAACACATTATCCATTTAATTCAATTAATCAATATGTTCAAATCCTGCCATTATATTCAAATACATTGAATATTTAATTATTAATAATCCTATCAATTCCTTGATATTAAAGTCTTAGGGTTAATCTATTAATTTAAATAAACTATTAGTGACTCCATTTAATCATTTCATAAATTCACATAACCACATAAGGTTTAAATAGACTCACAAAATTAACTCATAAAAATCAAATCCCATATTTAATTAAATAAGGAGTTTAAAATTCATGGTCATTACATGACTTGGGAGTTAGAATTTGAAATGAAAACAAGGTATCCTCACCTCTTCGACATATCAGGTACGTACAATAATTTCGAGGACGAAATTTCATAAGAAGGGGAGGTTGTAAGACCCCAACTTTTTATGAATAAAGATTTAATTTTCTCTAAATATTATTTTGAATAATAAGGTGTGATTTGATATTATTCTATAGTTATGGGTGATATGTGCAAATTTTGCAAGTAAGCAAGTTGTCATAAAATATTCGTTTGATCGAAAAATATTCATACGACGACAGAATCATTGGTGGATCCCATAACGAAATGACTGTCAGATATAGAAAGCGACAGAAATAACCTTTTTATAAAAATAACGACAAAATTTTTATCGTTAACTGTTGAAATACCGGTGATAAAAGAATTGTAATACGCGTGGTTGCACAGTAGCACACGATATTCTATGGTATCTCTGATTATTGATGCTTACGTAAGAAGTCACTCAGTTCATTTAATAATTGCCACAGTAGTTGCTGCATAGTGTAAGATCCCGAATTTTATGAAATGAAAGTATTCAATTTTCTTATAATTATTATTCTATTTAGTAAATGGTTAAATTGATAAAAAGTTAAAGTTAAGGGTGATATGTGAAAATTTTACAAAGTAAGCAAGTTGTCATAAAATATTCGTTGTGTCGGGGAATATTCTTTTTGTCGAAAAATATTCGTACGATGACACAATCATTGGTAGACTACATAACGGAATAATTGTCGGATATAGAAAGCGACACAAATAACCTTTTTATATATATAAAAAATATTAACGACAAAACTTTTACCGTTGAACTGTTAAAATATCCGGTGATAAAAGTACAGTAATACGCGTTGTTGCACAGTAGTACACGGTATTGCACAATATCTCTGATTATTGATACTTAAATAAGAAATCACTCAGTTTTATTCAATTATTGCAACAGTAGTTGCTACATAGTATCTCATATTATTGATTCAATTATTGTCACAGTATCATCTGCATAATATTTTATATGATTAAATCAATAATTGAGACGACACATTTATTCATATTATTATTTGTATTATTGATAATGTCTAGAAAGTTCTGTCGGCGAAAAGGGTTAGGTTATTTCATTACATGCCAGTAAGGAGAAATTCTTATCGGAAAGCCCCCTCTTTCCTGGGAATGATCTGGTTGTCAATATTGTGAGTTATAATATTAATTATGAATAATTGTTATAAGATTAAAAATGTGTTTATTGAAGATAAATTATTTGTGTTAAATATTTATTTAATTTTTTTATATAAATAAAGGGGTTTGTCATGAGGCGTTTGTTGTAAGTTTGACTTATTATTCCATGGGAAGATTTACTAATTTTTCGGACCTTCGGTTGTGGTTTTAATAGTAAATAAATATGGACTGTCGATTGTGGTTTTAATAGTAAATCAATCTGGACCGTCGGTGGTGGTTTTAATAGTAAATAAATCTGGACCGTCGGTTGTGGTTTTAATAGTAAATCAATCTTGAGCGTCGGTGGTGGGTTTAATAGTAAATCAATCTAAACCATAGGTGGTGGTTTTAATAGTAAATTAATCTGGACTGTTGGTGGTGTTTTTAATAGTAAATCAATCTGGACCGTCGGTTATGGTTTTAATAGTAAATCAATATGGACTGTCGGTTGTGGTTTTAATAGTAAATCAATATGGACCGTCTGTTTAAATAGTAAATTAATATGGACCGTCCGTGAATCAGTTACTATTTAGTCCATTCTCATATAAATATAAGTTTATTTCTTCTTTCATTCTCACCAATTCACTATGACTCTTAAGAGAAACTATAGAGAAAAAGAAGAAGAGTATTCTGCTACTTCACTATTGCAGTATTCAATCTTCTATTAAAGTAAAGAGTGTTATTTTTTTGTATTTGTAAGGGATATTATTTTTTTGTATTCGTACGGGATATTATTTTTTGTATTCATTCTTTAATCTGTGGGAATAACCTGTCTATGCGAATTACTGCATGACGGGTAAAAATCCATTTGCAGTTTCGTATATTATTTCTTTTCATATTCTTAAATCTAAACATACTATGGTAAGTATTGCTTCTATAATCCCTGAAATTAGTAGAATATCATTGAGTTTTGCGCTTCATCTAGTATCGTTTCATTAGAATATTGATCTGAATTTTCTTATTAAATTTTAATATTTTCACTCAGGGTACTATTCACAGATTACTATTCACTCAGGTACTATTTACTCAGGTATTATTCACTCGGGAATTCGGGGTACTTTCCATGACGGGTTACTATTCATTTGTTACTATTCACTTGAGTACTATTCATTCAGGGTAATATTTATTCGGGATACTATTCACGGGATACTATTCACGACAAAAGTGATTTCTTTTCTGTCCAAATTATTTTTGATACATGAATATCATTCTTAAATTTTACTCCACAAATAAATTATCATTATGACAATGTGGATATTCTTGAACTCTGGATAAATTGAATTATAAATCTTTAATGTTTATCCTTGATCTCACTTGATTGATTCTTTATATCATTGTCATCATTCTCATGCTTATATTGTGGTGAAAGTCATCTCTGGCCCGTAGTGCATAGATGTACTATTGATTAGTATGATTATGACTAAGAATTTTGTATTGGTATAATCATGACCTGTAATGTTACAGACAAATGATGTGGTAAAAGTCATATTTGACCCGTAGTGCAAAGATGAACTGTGATTGATATCTTTGGCCCGTAGTGCAAAGATGGATAAGTGTTTGACATGATCATGACCTCTGATGATACAAGTGAATATCTTTGGCCTGTAGTGCAAAGATAGATTATTGTTTGGTATGATCATTGGTTTTTACAGTTGAATGTCTCTGGCCGTAGTACATTGACAGACAATTGATTGACATGATCATGACCATTGGTTTTATGGTTGAATATCTTTGGCCCGTAGTGCAAAGATAAACAATTGATTGGTATGATCATTGTTATTACATTTGAATATCTTTAGCCTTTGGGTAAGGATATTGAGTAAACGTTCTATTAAGCCTTTGTGGCAAGGAGAAACTGTTGATTTACATGATTATAAACATGAATTGTGAATTTAACTATAATCTTTGGTGGTTCAGGTGAAGACAGGTGATGAAAGTTCTCTTTGTCTTGGGTACAACAAAGAACTGTTGATTGGTATTACATGGATGAAATATTAATGATGAACTTTTAATTTGGAAGAGATAGTAGACATTATGTTCTACTTGACTCTTCTAATGGATTGTTGGTTTCGCTGCAGTTGTTGATCTAAAACTTGTTGTATATTGTATTCTATCAGATTTTTCCCTGTTGAGGATTAAGGATAATTTGTTCTACATTATCTTAGTCAGAATATTCTTTACTAGGCTAGTTGAGCTTACCCTTTTCCTTCACAATTCCTTTCAGGTAGTAAGAGTGTAGCTGTGTCGAGCGGAGATAATAGGGGAATAGTGTGATGGTCCGAGACTGTTGAAGTTTCTCAATACATTATAAAACAGCATGATAATATATAATTGTATTGAAGACTTAAGATGTGTGTGTCGTATTTTATACGTAGCTTAATAATTGATTTTGATGAACAACAATAGGGTGATGAGAACCTGACTTTGAAAGCGTAAAAAATACACCCTAATAGAATGAGGAGGACATAAATTTTCTCGTGTTCCTTCGAGGACTTGAAATATTTGCTGTTGTATCTTATACGGCAGTGTAATAATTTCAATGTGTATATTGTCGTATTATATTCAGTACAATATTTATATTGAAACTCACATCTTATGTGTTGTCGTATTTTGCACGACAGTTTAATAGTTGTATAAATGAAGTTTGTATTTGAATTCTGTACTGTATTTCTAGTAATCCAAGATGGGTCGTGTGGACCTAATTTGGGGGCGTCACACATAGTATCTCATATTATTAATTCAATTATTGTCACAGTATTATCTACACAATATTTTATATTATTAAATCAATAATTGAGACGACACAATTATTTATATTATTATTTGCATTATTGATAATGTATAGAAAATTCTGTCGAGGAAAGGGGTTAGGTTATTTAATTACGCGCCAATAAGGAGAAATCCTTATCGAAAAGCCCCCTCTTTCTTGGGGATGATCTGGTTGTCAATATTGTGAGTTATAATATTAATGATGATTAATTGTTGAAAGATTAAAAATGTGTTGATTGAAGATAAGTGATTTATGGTAGATATTTATGAAGCGTTTGTTGTAAGTTTAACTTTTTATTCCATGGACCCCTATGTGCCAATTTGTCAAACCGTCGGTAGAAATTTGTCTCAGTTTTATTTTATTATTATTATAATAGTAATAAAATAGAATATTTTTTTTAAAACATAATACTTTTTATATTATATAAAGTTATTTGTTTTATTAGATTATAATTAGAATATATTATATTTTATATAAAGTTTTTATTTTATTAGAATATTTTTTTGAACGGTGATGAATAGTATAAATTAGAAAATTCGCCGAATTTGTTCGCCCGTGAATTCCTTTACTGTGCGTCCATGATTATATTTAAATAGTGCCCTGTCATTCTCCTATAAATAGGATGCTTAGTTAAGAAATGAAAATCACACCAGAATCAGAGAATTGTTCTTCAATAATATTATGCGTATTTCTTTCTAATATAAGTATATTTTGAGTGTAAGCTAATAGTGAAAGATTTCCTCAAGAATATCTCCGCTATACCAGTCAGATTTACTCTCCTACAAAGGTAAATGATATTATTTTCTTTCAATACTCGTAAGGGATATTATTTTCTTTCAATATTCGTAAATGATATTATTTTCTTTCAATACTCGTAAGAGATATTATTTTCGTTCAATATTCGTAAGAAATATTATTTTCTTCCATACTCTATAGTATTTAAGTAATATTATTTCGTTTCATATTCCTAAATCTATACTTACTTTGATAAGTATTGCTTCTATAATCCCTGAAATTAATAGAATATCATTAAGTTTTGCGCTTCATCTAGTTTCGTTTCATTGGAATATTGGTATGAACTTTCTTATTAAATTTCAATATTTTCATTCGGGGTAATATTCATGGGGCTATTGACGGGATACTATTCACGATAAAATTGATTTCTTTTTTGTCCAAATTATTTTTGATACATGAATATTATTCTTGAATTTTACTCCACAATTAATTATCATGTTGATAATTTGGACATTCTTGAACTCTGGATAAATTGAATTATAAATCTATAATATTTATCCTTGTTCTCACTTGATTGATTCCTTATATCATTGTCATCATCCTTATGCTTATATTGTGGTGAAAGTCATCTTTGGCCCGTAGTGCATAGATAAACTTTGATTGGTATGATTATGACCAAGAATTGTGTATTGGTATAATCATGACCTGTAATGTTACAGACAAATGTTGTGGTGAAAGTTCTCTTTGGCCCGTAGTGCATAGATGGACAGTTGTTTGACATGATCATGACCATTGGTGATACAAACGAATATTCTTGGCCCGTAGTGCATGGATAATTTATTGATTTAAAATATTTATTGATTGGTGTTACAAAGATAAAATATTGATGATGGACTTTTAAATCATAGAAGATAGTAGACATCATTCTCTACTTGACTCTTCTGATGGATTGTTATTTCTGCTGCAGTTGTTGATCTAACACTTGTTGTCTATTGTATTCTATTGAAAAGCCTAAATAGAGTATATGCATATTTTTGAAGAGTATTTTGTTTAATGTTGATGAGATATTATATTTATGGCATTTTAGGTTCATTAAATAAATGAATTAGTAAAGATTAAACAATTAAAATAAATTTTTTATAATTTTAATAAATGATTAAAATATTATCAAAAGATTAATAATATTATATTAAGATATTATTAAGTGATTAGTAACATTTAAATTAAAGTGTTATTAAATCATTGATTTAAAATATTATTTAATGATTTTCATGTTATTAAATAATAATAATATTGGATTAACATGTTATTAATAAATGTTAGATTAAAATATTATTAAATGATTAATAATATTAGATTAATGTTAAATTAAAATATTATTAAGTGATTAATAATATTAGATGATGATTAAAATATTATTAAATGATCAATAATATTAGATGATTAAAATATTATTAAAAAAAGATTAATAATATTTGTTAATGATTAAGATTATTATTAAAGGGTTAATAATAATTGCAAGTGAATAAAATATTATTAAATGATTAATAATATTAGTAATTGATTAAAATATTATTAAAGGGTTAATAATATTTGGAAATGATTAAAATATGGATAAGAGATTAAAATATTATTAAAGGATTAATAATATTTGTAAACGATTAAGATATTATTATATAATTAAAGTGTTAGTAATTGATTAATAATACTAAGAAGTGAATAAAATATTATTAAGATTAATAATATGAAATGAGTTTAAGATAATAGTAATAGTATCTGGTATGATAATATTACTAATGACTTAAAGTAAGAGCTAACATTTATTGTGTTACTAAATGTTAGATAATATGTTATTAAAATAGTAATGTTATGAAATAAAGATATGTTATGTTGATTGAAAGATCAATCTTATAAATGATACGTCCTTCATATGAGATTAAATTAGACTGCTTAGCTGTGACGCCCCTAAAATAGGTATACACAACTCATTCTGAGTCGCCAAATACATGGTACATAATCTAAATACAAAATTAATTTATACAACTGTTATGTGTCGTGCAGAATATGACAAAACATAAGCTGTGAGTTTTAATATAAATATTGTCTCCTAGACAATATCCAAACTCAAAATAAGTCCTCATTACAATTATTATCACACTATTCTTATAGAATAGTGAGAACTACTATAGCAATCATCTTGGACCATCACTCCATTCCCTGACTAGTCCCAGGTATATTCTCATTTTCTGAAGAGAACAAAGAAAGAAAAGGGTGAGCTCAACTAGTCCAGTTAGAGATATTATGACTAAGATAATGCAGAATAAATTATCGTTAGCCTTCAACAGTGTTAAACTGATAGAATACAATAAACAACAAGTTTAACTGCAGCGAAACAAGCAATCCATTAGAAGAGTCAAGTAGAGCATGATATCTACTATCTTCTATGATTTAAAAAGTTTATCATCAATTTTATCGCTGAGACTCAGCTCAATAAATAATCCACATCATTGAATTATCCATGCACTACGACCAAGGGTATTCATTAGTATCACATCCACGAATTATCCATACACTACGAGCCAAGGATATTCGTGTTATCACCAATGGTCATGATCATGTCAAACAACAATTCATCTTTGCACCCTTGGCCGAAGAGAACCCATGGTCATGATCATACCAACAACTGTCCATCAATGCACTACGGGCCAATGAGGACTTTTACCACATCATTTGTAACATTACAGGTCATGATTATACCGATACAGAATTCCTGGTCATAATCATACCAATCAACAATCCATCTATGCACTACGGGCCAAAGATGACTTTCATCACAATATAAGCACGAGGATGATGAAAATGATATAATAATTTAATCAACGAGATCAATGATAAATATTAAAGACTTTAAATTTACCCAGAGTTTAAAAATATCCGAATTGTCAACATGATACTACTTTGTGGAGTAAAATTCAGGAATAATATTAACGTATTAAAAATAATTTAGACATAAAAGAAATCAATTTTTGTCATGAATAGTACCCTGGGTGAATAGTACCTGAGTGAATAGTACCCCATGAATAGTATTTTGTGAATAGTATCTCATGAATAGTACTTCATGAATAGTGTCATACGTATGAATAGTACCGTACATATGAATATTGCGGTACGTATGAATAGTACCCATGAATAATACTCCGGCATGAAAAGCTTAAAATTTAACAAGAATGTTCAGAAAAATATTCTTGTGAAACGATACTCGATGAAGCGCAAATTTTAAGGATATTCTACTAATTTCAAGGAGTATAGAAGTAATACTTATCAAAATGAGTATAGAATTTGGAATCTTAAATGAAATAATATTACTTACATACTACAGAGTATGGAAGAAAAAATTATTTCTTACGAATTTTGAAAAAATAATATCCCTTACAATTGTTGAACGAAAATAATATTCTTTACGAATATTGAATGAAGATAATATTCCTTACGAATATTGAACGAAAATAAAATTCCTTACGAATGCGAAAAATAATATCGTAAGCGAATATGAAATAAATAATACCCCTTACCTCAAAAAGAGAGCAATTCTGACTAGTATAGCGGATATATTCTTGAAGAAAACTTGCACTATTTTCTACCCTCAAAGCTTCCTTAAACTCTAAAGAAATACGCTCAATATTATAGAAGAAGAATTATCTGATTCTGGTGTGATTTTCTTTTCTAAACTGACCATCCTATTTATAAGAGAATGGCAGGGCACTATTTGAATTTGAAAATCACAGGTGAACAGAAGATTTTTCACGGACGAATTCTGATTTTTTGATTTTACTATGCAAACGCTATGTAGTACTATGCTGCATAGTAAGAACACTATGCAATATAATAAAATAAAATATATTCTATTTTACATAAAAAAATAAAACTTATTATTATAATTTTTATATATATATATAATAAAACTGAGATAATTTCTACTTACAGTTTTGAAAAATGGTTTAGGTGGGGTACATATAATATGCAAAATTTACAACAAATACTTTATAAAAATCCCCTCTATTTATCTAAATATTTTTAATAACATTTATTCATCATTAATATTATAACTCGCAATATTAACAACCAGATCATTCCCAGGAAAAAGGGGCCTTTCCGATAAGGATTTCTCCTCATTGGCGCGCAATTAAGTGACTGTAGACACTCAAAATTTTCTGCATACCTGTTATTGACATTACAGGAAGGCATATTCGTCTTTTAGAGATAATCCTGGAAGACAACTCACATCCACTCTGGATACTACCGGAAGTTCAATTTCAACCTCAGAACACACTGGGAGTAACAGCCTCAACCCCGAAACACACACCAGGAGTAACAATTCCAACCTCGAAGATGACCCCGAGGCATGCAGATCCAATACCGAAACATACACCGGAGAAGACCGTTTCATCTTGGAGATAACCCCGAGATGTTCCAGTCTCAGTCCCAACCATGAGATTAGCCACCAACCTTGGCGATAACCCCAAGGAATGCAGTTACGTCGATAACCCCGAAAATGCTTGTTTCAAATGCAATCAGCTTCAATCTCGGTGCTCACAACGAGATACTCTGTACAAGACCTGGCAATAACACCAGGAGGACAGGCACACCTCAGAGATGACACTGAGGACCTTCAACCAGTGTAGCAGTCCAATCTCAGAGATAACCCTAAGCAATGTCTGCTTTATCAGCCCAAACCAAAGATAACCCCGGTGAGGGGCAAAGTCGTCATCTTGCCACCATGACGCCACATCACGTCGTCTCAACATTTCAAACATATATTTCTACACAACAAATGTCCTATAAAAGCTCAGAAGAACCAATCCCGAGTGACTATTACACAGGATAACAGATAAAATTTAAAGCTTAAGACCGGAGGGCATCGTCCCATCTTCATGACTTCGTACAACCTCTAATCCCATGTCATAGCGTAACTATCGACAACGGCAGTACGAAATAGGTCCTATATACCTCAGTCGGATGCCCAGATTGTAATTTTGAAAGTTTAAGCGGACATCACGTTGCCTACATGCGCGTACTTCGAGACAGCAGGACCCGTGAAGCCCGGGGCACCCCGGGCAACCTTTGGTACACCTGCGGCCCAACCGAAGGTACACCTATGGCTCCACCCTCTATAAATAGAGGGCTTGGGGTGGCCATTTTGAAAAGAGAAAACGGCGAGGAAACCCTGCCCAATTTGCTCTGTACACACCCCAAACTGAGCGCTTTCTCATTTTAAACACTTATGAGCTCACATATAGCTACTTCTGCACCGGCGGAAACCAGTGTTTATCTACTTTAAAGATATAGAAGTCTTATTTGGCAGTCCACTGTAAGCCTTCTTACACGCTTTAAAGCCTTTCTCTTCATCTTTGCACACACTGTTCTTCACATTGAGAATCGTGTTATGTGTGTATGCCCGAACTTCGGTTTGTGATTTATTTTCAGTTTGTATATATATATATATATATATATATATATATATATATATATATATTTATATTTCTTCCTACCTGGAGTTTACTTCGTGGTGGTTTACCGCTTTTACTGATTTTTGTACATTTTGTCCCGCCTGGAGTTTCCTCCGTGGCGGTTGATTGCTTTTACAGCTTTATTTACATTTTTGATCCCTCATGGAGGTGCTTCGTGGTTGGTGATCATGTATATATATATATATATATATATATATATATATATATATATATATATATATATATATTTACAGCTTTTATATATATCCCTGCTTACTGCATTTATATCAACTGCGGCATCATCTGAGCCTAGGAATCATGTGATCACAGATTTAGTCCACTGAATCTAGATTCGGTTCCCGTGATGGACCTTTTCAGCTGTAAGCAGCTTGTAAATTTATCTGTGATGTTTGGATTTCCTCAGATGTTTCTCATAACCACGAGAAATTCAACACCTTTTTGTACATTATTTTCATACAGATGCCTCGCATCTGTAAAATAAAATCAACCAAGCCGAATAATGAATAAAATGGGAGTGTAAAAGGTCTCAATTACTATTGAGAACTGGGTTTGAAACACCTCTTTGAAAACATCACTGCCATATCTTGTTAAAACTAAATTTTTATATAAATTCAAACCCTGTGTATATAGGTGCGAACGAGGCCTCACACTACTTCCAAATAACAGTACATTGACCCACACACACACACACACACACACATTCATATAACAGTTTCTTCAAAAGTAGAGATCACCATGGCAACACGGATGTCGGGGGGTGCCTAACACCTTCCCTTCGCATAAGCAAGTCCCCCGACCCTAATTGAATCTCGGTTTCACCGACCCGTTTAGCAGTGTCACATCACTGGGTCAATGTACAAACCTTTTCTCAGTTGTGTTGGTACAACCAGTTAAAAAACCAACTAGCGACTCTTATAGTCCAATCGTCGACATTACACATGTCGGACCTTTTTCACGTATTTTTTCAAACAAATCTCACCTAAAATGAGAACACAAAAAAATAGGTAACGAAATGGGACAAATAAAAATCCCGACATCGACAGGTGACGACTCAGTTGGGGACTCCAGTATGAGGACTTAAGCCGCTATTACAAGCTTTTCAAAATTATTATATGCTTGTGTGTGGATGTTGCTTTTACATTTATGATAAATGTGTACGAATGCATATCTTTTACTGCAATTAATGCTTTACACTATATCTGCCTGTGATATTAGTGCTTCACATATGTCATTATTTTCATATACGGTGAGACGCGATGTATGTGAATGTATGTTGTGTGGTCCCTCCACCAGGAGGCTATCCTATCGGTGTTTGATTACTGGACTCGTGGGAAGACTAATTCCCCGAGGCTCAGGAAAGGCACCACCCAAATTCGCTCCAGTTAAAAGACCGGATTAACTTCCCGTCGAGTAAATTGCGATGATTTGGGAACCTTTATGCCGAAAAGCCACGAGAGTAACTTAAGATAGGTCATCCTCTGATAAACCAAACGCGGAGGAATGTGTCTTCATGCTTTCTCATTTCAAATTACTTGTAAAAAGAATTACTTAAAATTTACATTCCATATTCATCTCCATGTAATGAGAAATATGAAGAAATATATGCATGTATATATTTACATTAACATGCTATCCTGTATTACAAACAGCTAACATCCGTTTTGCAGGACAAAATTCCTAAAATGGACACACCATATAGCATGTTAATATTCACACATTCCCTCAAGACTAAACTATGCCAATTTTGTCGTAGGGAATCATTCGGACCTATTACCCGGTCAAAGTCCAAAAAGGCCGCAGGCCTACAACCAATCATGTCTTCATCTGACCAATCTAATCCAGTTTCTCACGAAGAATTTGATGGATTAAGTAAGCAAATCACAGACTTGGTTGTTCTTCTTAAAGAATTACATCAATCTACGCAGGGTCCAAAAATACCCATACATGCTGAATCCTCCACACAAGGAGGAACTCAAGGTCCTGATAAAGCCATTACAATACCTGAACTGCAGTTAGATACAACCAACAAAAGTTATGATGCCGCCCATCTCACAGGAGATCTAGACACCGGTGACATCAGAAAGAAAGTTCTTCAAATGGAAGAGACCCTTCGCGCTATCAAAGGAATTGGAGCACACGGAAGTGTGTCATATGCTGACCTTTGTATATTTCCTGGTGTTCATTATCCTGACTTTGAAAAGTATGATGGGTTAGGAGATCCTTACACACATTTAAAGGAATTCATTGGAGAACTTGGATCTTATACAGAGGATGAGAAGCTCAGAATGCAGCTGTTCCAGAAAAGACTAACTGGAGAAACCCGTTCATGGTATACCAGATTAGACAACTCAAAGATCCATAGCTGGGAAGAGCTAGCTCACGCCTTCCTTACACAATACAGTTTCCAATTTCAGATGGCTCCTAACTGGTACCAGATTACCAAGGTCAAGAAACAGTCGAATGAGTCTTTCAGAGAGTATGCTCAAAGGTGGAGGCGCCTTGCTGCTCAAGTTATTCCTTCCATGATAGAATCAGAAATGGTCATGACCTTCATAGACATACAAGAAGCTCCTTTCTATGAAAAAGTATTAGCCGGCATCGGTAAACCATTTTTTGAAATGATTAAACACGGGGAGATGGCTGAGATGGGATTGACGTCAGGGAAGATTCAAGACCTAGCTGCCCTTAAAGCTGTTGTTGAACACATCTAATCCGGAAATTATGGAAACAACCCCCGGAGGGTCCATAAAAAGAAAGAAGAGGATGTTTCCCAGATACTGCAGGGTCAAAAAGGCAATCAGAACATGCCTATTCAAAGGAGAAATTACACTCCCTTTCAAGCTCAGTCTTCAAATCCTCCATTGCCAAAAGGTGGAGAAGTCAAACGCCCTCGAGTGTTCACACCCTTAGGGGACTCCCTCGAGAACATTCTTACTCTTCTGACCACACAGAAAAAAATCATGCATCTTTTTCCACCAGCCAGCCCTAATGGTAGGGGTTTTAATGCTGCTAAGAAATGTGCATATCATGTCGAGGCTCTTGGACATGATACTCAAGATTGTTGGGCCTTGAAACATAAGATCCAAGACCTGATAGACAACGGTGAGACTGTGGTCACCAAACTAGATCAACCTTACGTGCAAGACAACCCTCTTCCTTCGCATAAAGAGGAAGAAGTCAACATAATTAATTGGAGCAGTGGACAAAGTTCCAATTCTAATGGTGAAGCATCCAAGATCACCAAAGATGGTGCTAACAAATGGGATTATGCCAAGTTCCAGTCCTCAATGGAACGAAAAATGAAAGCTCTATGCAAGCAAATCGAGCAATTGGCAGAACTAGTGACATACTAGCATCAAGTCACACGCCAATTAATCAGCCAGGAGCATGCTAGTCTCCTTCCTCTTGTCATGAATATTCCCTCTTCACCTCCAGAAAGTGAAACAATGGAGGACAAAGTGGTAAAGAGAGCAAATACCAAAGCTCGTCGGGATTTTGCCAACAAAAGGGAATTTACATACCTGGGCCAACCTATGGAGGAGATCCTTCAAATGCTAATAATTGAAGGAAGGATTAATTCCCTTCTACCTCCAATCAATCCCCATTCAGGACGCTACAATCCTGATGGCGTATGTCAATATCACTCCCATTCTCGAGGTCACAGTATAAAAGAATACTGGGCAGTCCGCCAACTTATCCAAAATCTCATTAATAGCGGTGTCCTGTAACTAGCAGATGATGATACTGTGTTACGTGGAAGTGAAAATACCTGTCCTACTAAATGGAAGGGATTGGTAGCAGTTATCTCCACTGAGGCTGATGGAATTATCAAGCCATGCCCTATAACTACCATCCGACTTAGAGGAAGCAACAATCCTTTGAAAGTGGCTGCTCCAGATCCAATCAACTTACCCTTCCAACCACAATATCCTGTTGTCAGCTTACAGAAAGTTCCCTAGAATTATGGAGAAGCTGAAGGATCCACCTCGCATACAACTGCTGTAGTGTCAAAGGAGAATCCACTGTATCTTCCCCAATGGGTGATGAAGTCTACCATTAAATCAAAGGGGAAAATTCCCATGGAGAAGATTGAAAAATTCCTCCGAGCCATGGGTCATAATGAAGCCAAGGTGGTTTAAAGCTTAAGAGAAGCTCCACACCAAATTTCAATACTAGACTTGGTTTTAACTTCCGAGGATCACAGGAGGATTCTACTAAAGGTTTTGGAAGAAGCCTACTTGCCAAAATCAGTGGATGTGGAAAAATTTCAACATCTGGCTGATCACATTTTCAACAACAATGTGATCTCTTTCAATGATGATGACATACCGTCCGAAGGGACCGGTCATTGCAAGCCGTTACACATCACGGTCTTGTCCTCAGGATATATGCTAGTTGGAGTCTTGTAGACGGAGGTTCATCTTTGAATATCTGTCCATACACTACATTATTGAAGATGAACGTCAATCTCAATCGAATCCGAAGTAGCCATACGATCATCGAAGCTTTTGATGGATCCCACCGGAATTCAGTCGGAGAGATTGAGCTGCCAATTGAGATTGGTTCCCATACATTCTGTGTATCTTTCCACGTACTCAAGATAGATTCGGGATACAACCTACTCTTAGGAAGACCGTGAATTCATATGGCTGGGGCAGTCCCCTCCACCCTTCATCAGCAACTGAAATACATTATCAACAATAGCTTAGTTACAGTCAATGCTAAACCGGAATGCCCTCAACAAGGTGACATACTGTTCATCAGTTTTAATTCTGATATTGAGCTGGTCAGTTTCCACACTTTGGAAGTAAGTAACCCTCAATTTCATGCTCTGGGAACGCCATTGCCCATACCCAAGATCTCTGCCGAAGTAATGTCGGCTACTCAGGAAATGATGTCCATGGGTCATCAGTCAGGACAAGGGCTGGGTAAAGATCACCAAGGTATTAAATACCCCATCCAAGTTGCCAGTCAAATTGGGACAACCGGACTGGGCTATTCTACCAGTTCTAGTCAGAGGAATCCTCATAAGCATCAGCAGATTCCTTCAGCTTCAACCACACGGCGTTTATTTTCGCCATCAACCTTTGAGTCCACACAACCTCCTGTAAAGGTGCCAACCAACGTGATGGCTATGATATTTCCCAAGCCAGTGCCGTTCAAAGCAAAAGAAGTCTTTGTTCCAGATCCCAAAGTAGAGGAAGAGAAACAAAGAATCAAACAAAACGTCGTCCGGATAATGTCGGGCATGCGCATCATTGTTCATGATGAACATACAAACAGATATACCCCAGATGATGATTGCCCAGACGTCATGGTCATCATTCGGGAAAAGGAGGACGATGACAGCCCCTCCATCACTGCAGTCCACCTGGACTTTATCCTTGCCAATTGGAGCAGCACTCCTTTCATGGGTCGACAAGGGTAAAATGGGCAGAACTTCTTTCTGCACTGTAGATATAATAACTGCTTACTTTTCTGTATAGTACTTGCAGTTGTTTTGTCCGTATATGCTAACATTATGTATGATTAAACAGCTTTATATATATTAAGTGAAAGAATATTTTATTTTAGGACTCTGAACTTAGATGTGCCTGTACTTGCTGATAAGATGCCTCTTCTCCACAAGGATTGTAACTTTGATGAAAAGTTGGACTCAAACTTGCTAGAAATACAAGAGGACATTGAGGTGCCTTCAGAGATCAAAGAATGGGTCAAAGACAAACCTAAACCTAACCTTGATCAAACCACCTCCTTCAATCTTGGAACCTTAGAAAACCCTAAGTTAATCCAGATTGGTTCAGACCTTACCCCAAACCAACAGAATGATATGGTTACGCTATTAACCCAATTCCAGGATGTGTTTGCATGGTCTCATGAAGACATGGTGGGGTTTTCCATTGACATTGTTCTTCATCGCATTCCCATTAAAGAGGGATTCAAGCCAGTCAAGTAGAAGCTTAGGCGATTAAAACCTGAATGGAGTTTAAAGGTGAAAGAAGAAATTGTGAAACAATTTCAAGCTGGCATTATCATGGTGTCCACATATCCTGAATGGATATCTAACATCGTTCCCGTGCCTAAGCCTGGAGGAAAGGTGCGAGTTTGTGTGGATTACCGGGATCTGAATAAAGCTTGCCTTAAAGATAGCTTTCCCGTGCCCTTTATCCACATTCTCATTGACAATACTGCGCAATACGACATGTACTCCTTCGCTGATTGATTTGTGGGGTACCATCAGAGCATGGTTGCTGAGGAAGATTGTGAAAAAACTGCTTTCATCACTCCTTGGGGAACCTTTTGCTACAAACGGTTGTCATTCGGCCTCATCAATGTCGGAGCTACCTATCAATGAGCTATGATGGCTCTTTTCTATGACTTAATGCACAAAGAGATCGAGATCTACATGGATGACATCATTATCAAGTCCCGGAAGGAGGAGGACCACTTAGACCATCTCAAAAAGCTATTAAATAGGTTGCGCAAGTATAACTTGAAGTTGAATCCAGCCAAGTGCACCTTTGGCGTTAAATTAGGCAAGTTGCTAGGATTCCTAGTCAGCCACAAAGGAATTGAGCTGGATCCTACCAAAATCCAGGCCATCACGAAAATGTCCATTCCTCAGACATAGAAGGAAATACGGGGATTTTTGGGAAGAATCAACTTCATTAGCCGATTTATTTCTCAACTCACAGCAACCTGTGAGCCTATCTTCAAGCTGTTAAGGAAGTACTCCCCCATGAAATGGAATGATGAGTGCCAGAATGCCTTCCTTACCATCAAAGAGCAGCTAGTCAAAGCTCCTATTTTGGTACCACCCAGGGATGATGTTCCCCTGTTCATGTACCTGTCCATAAGTGACATTGTCGTGGGCTGCATGCTGGGACAGAAAGACAATAAAGGCCGAGAACGAGCTATCTATTACCTCAACAAAAGATTCAGCAGCAGTGAACACAAGTACACTCTGATTGAGAGGACTTGTTGTGCTTTAGCATGGGCTGCCATGAGGTTACAACATTACCTCCATGGGCACACAACCCATCTCATATCCCATGTGGATCCTCTCAAGTATATGCTCAGTAAACCCATACTGAATTGTCGGCTGTCCAGATGGCAGTTGATCCTATAACAATTTGACATTGTCTACGTGACTCAAAAGTCCATTAAAGGTCAAGGAATTACAGATCAACTGGCCGCCGCACCTTCAAGGGACTTCAAACTCTTGGAAACATGCTTCCCCGATGAAGGGGTAATGGCAATTCAGCCACACCATCAGTACGATACACGCCAAGCATGGAAGATGTATTTTGATGGAGCTGTTAATACGGAAGGTTCTTGAGCTGGAGCAGTTCTAGTATCTGGTACGGGGGAGCAGTATCCCGTCGCCGTCAAATTGCAGTTTGTCAGCACCAACAACACAACTGAGTATAAAGGCTGTATCATGGGGCTAAAACTTACCCGTTCTATGGGTATCAGGCGATTAACTATCTTTGGGGATTCAGAGTTGGTAATCAAACAATCCACAAGAATCTATCAAACCAAAGAGCTGCTATTGCTACCTTACCATCGACAAGTTTTACAGATGGCTTCGGAGTTCGAAGAAATCTCCTTTATACACATTCCTCGTAATAGGAATGATTTTGCAGACGCATTAGCAAATTTGGCCTCCTTGATGCACATAAATGACAAGGAACACATGCAAAGCGTCACATTATCCCTGCAAAAGGCACCAGCCCATAGGAACTATGTTGGAGAAGTATCGGATGAGCTACCTCCCATCCAACCACCTTGGTATCAGCATATCAAGGACTACCTACGAGATGGATCTACACCCGCTGAGGTGAGCCTGACTGAACAAAGGCAGATTCATCGACTTGCTATGAAATTCTACCTGAGCGGAGATGCACTCTACAAGAGAGATACAAGACTAGGTCTTCTCAGATGTTTAGACAAAGACCAAGCTCAGAGACTCATGGATGAGATCCATGGTGGAGTCTGTGGCCCACATATGAGTGGCCCCCTCCTTGTTAAGAAGATCCTCAGGACATGACATTACTGGCTTTCTCTCAAGGCTGATTGCTATGACCACGTCAAGAGATGTTATCAATGCCAAATTCATGGGAATGCTATCCACGCCCCTCCACGGGAGCTCCACAATATGAGTTCACCTTGGCCCTTCTCAATATAGGGAATGGACATGATCGGGCCCATCGAGCCCAAAGCCAGTAATGGACATCACTTTATCTTCACCAGGATCGACTACTTTATGAAGTGGGTAGAAGCAGCCTCCTTCCCCAGGGTTACCAAAGAAGTCATCATTGCTTTCATCAGAAACAATGTCATTTGTCGATACGGACAACCAGAGGTAATTGTATCAGACAATGCTAAGAACCTCAACAACAAAATGATGGAGATGCAGTAAATTCCACATCAAACACCTTAACTTCATCATCTATCATCCAAAGATGAATGGTGTTGTTGAAGCGGCTAACAAAAACATCAAGAAGATTATGCAAAAGATGTCCGCCAATCACAAAGGAGGGCCTGACTTATTGAATCTTACTCTGTTAGCCTATAGAACATCAATGCGTACTTCAACTGGGGCAACCCCCTACGCATTAACCTATGGGATGGAAGCAGTACTCCCCATAGAAGTAGAAATGGAATCCCTTAGGGTGTTGATGGACGCTCAGCTGGATGAAGATCAATGAATACAAGACAGGTATCACCAATTGTCTCTAATAGATGAAAGGCGAACCGCGACTATCTTCCATGGTCAATTATATCAACAAAGGATCGCTCGATCCTACAATAGAAAAGTCCAGCTACGGTAGTTTAAATAACATGATTTGGTTTTGAAGAAGATCATTGACAACCAAGATCAATCCAAGGGAAAATTCGCTCCTAACTGGGAAGGCCCGTTTGTTGTTAAGGAAGTATTGATAGGAGGCACTCTCAGATTGCAGGAAATGGATGGCGATGATTTTCTACAACTCATCAACTCGGGCACCATGAAATGGTACTATGTCTGAAGTTACCATCAAGTAAACATCCTGGTCTTGGATCATCAGATCATCAGTCATTCCGGTTCTTTAACCCTTTACCACATACAACTCTTGTCCACACTTTGCCCCTCAGGGAAACATACTCTTTAAGCCAGCAGCCTGGTTTCATTGCACTCATACAACTTAGGTCATCCCACTATGGATTGAACCTCTAACATTTGCAGTTTGGCTACCCATACATGGGATCAAACTTCTCGTACCTGCAGTTTGTCCTCAACCTAGGATCAAACTTTCTCTTCCCCGTAATCTATCTTGCATATGGGATTAAACTTTCTTCCCCACAGTTTGACCTATACATGGGATTAATCTTTCTTCCCCGCAGTTTATCATGCACATGGGATCACGCTTTTCAACTCATCCTGAGGGGTGAACTACGTCGACCTGATCTCCTTGATACACGGGAGTACGTAGGCAACCATATTCTATATGGCCCGGTTGCAATAAACAAAAAACAACAAAAACACTTCTACAACCTTCTTCATCAATAAAGCTTCTACACCCATTTGCCTTTCATAAATAGCGTTGAACCTCTTACACCAGGTTCGAACTACGCAGACCTGATCTCCTCTTCAATAAGAGTACATAGGCAGACATTTATGGTTCTGTCTCACCCCTACCAAAACACAAATACTTGTCAATTGGTACTGGGATCAAACTTTAATCTACCACTTTTCATTGGCTTCAAACCAAAGGGATGGAATTACCCAACCTCTCCTCTCAAATAGGAGATTCAGCGACCATCTAAGCTGCGGTTGTACCTTGAAGAGTATCACCAATCCATAAGAGATGGAATTAACTAGGCTCCTCCTAAATAGGGGTACTGGCGACCATCTGTGGTGCGGTCAATCTCAGAGAGGAAAGCCACAACTCTCTCCATATTTCCATACAGAAACAAGTCCCAAGACACCAAAAGATGGTAGGGATACACACATATCCATGATCTATTCTGAACTATCCAGAGACAACTCAATTTCCATCCTACAAGGAGGAATTCAGAATACATCAAGATCACAAACCATGAAGAAGCAGGAAAATATCAAGCAAGTATCAGAGCATATCTAAAAGGGAAGTGATCAAAAAATATATTTCCATGCTATATATAATACTATTTGATATACACAATGTAAACTGTACATGACAAAATGGCTAAGCTAGTCTGTACAGGAAAGTACAAGTCCATCTACAAATCGATGTATATGCGAGCTAACAAGCCCAACATGGCATCCCTCTCCGAAGAAGGAGGCAAAGCTGTGATCTCCTGTACAAGGATATCCACATGACCCAACAGATCTGCAGCCATCTGTATGGTGACCATGTACTCATCAATATATGTGCTCATCTCTGCGATCATGCCAGTGATAAGGGACCTCACTATAGTACTGTCTGTGACAGCTACATCCCGAGCATATATGGCACTATCCCGCTTGACTATCACTGCATCTCTGGCTGATCTGACCTCATCCCGCTCAACAACAGCAGTATCTATACGAGCTAATGCCTCGTCCCTCTCTAACAGAGCTGCGTCTCTCCCATCAAGAGCAGTCAACATCAGGGCTCTAGCCTGATCTCTCTCGAAGGTCATCAGATGAAGACTCTGCTCTAGGTACTGTGCTGAATGTTGAATCACGACAGTGCTAGTACTGGGAGAATCTAAAGAAGATACTGGCAACCTAGTAGATGGATCCTCCTCGGTGTGAGAATTAGTGTCCTCCATGGGCTTTCCACTATCTGAATCAATACTCAGTAATGTGGATACAACCACAACCGGTGCAGTCTCTGTCTCCATCCACGCGGAATACTCTACATAATAACCTGGATGACTAATGGAGAAAGCGGCTATCTCACGCTGATCCCAACATACATACACACGGGATCTGTCCTCTGCTGAAAGATAGTGAAAAGCTAAACACTGGCCTAGCGCTCCCTCGAAAGGATGAAAATCTTGAAACTGGTCAAACTGCGACATCACAGCCAGTGGATGGTAAGTAGTCATGCCCCTCAAACCAGCCAGAGGGATATAGTCCATGCCCGAAGCATGAGTAATAAAGCTGTAAGGTGAGCTGAGCCCTGAGCACGACAATATACTAAACGGGTCTTCGATCCCAGCTAAGAAAGCGGACCAAGATGTAGCATCTGTACACTCCGCAGGCTGAAATGAATATGTCATGACTATATCATAGGTGAAGCAATACCCATGCCGTCTGAAAGTGCCAATCGGTCTCAGATGTAACATAAACCACACGTATAGTATGACCGAACTGCCCGTAAATACTCATGTCAGATAAGTGCAGCAGTATGTAGCTGACCTTAATGTCTCGGCTATACTCAAAGGTATGATGGTACGACCCTCCCTGAGAGCTCTCACGGCAATGATAACTCCTATGTCCAACTCATCCATATACAGTGGCATGTGGACATATTATAGTACACACAATAGCAGTACATCTACCCTGGTCATATGCCAATGATCCTCTGGTGTGGTGAAATCCCCAGAATGTCATCTATAACTATCCTCAGAGCCAAATCTATCAAACAGAAAATGTTGAGATATAACGTGGCCAGATGTAAGCTCATCCTGCACCACTCTACGTCTCAGTCAACTGAGGGTCATGAACTGCAGACTCATGTCCCCCAAAGCTATATGCACGTAAGGTCTATTCAGTGGCAGCATCGTCAACCGTGCATACTCCTCCAGAGTGGGAGTCAACTCCTGGGTCCCAAATCGGGAAACTTGCCTCTCCGATACCCAGTGCTCCAGCATGCCATTCACGAATCCTGTGGGAACCTGAAACATCAATAGTGTGACGCCCTCAAAATTAGGTATACATCACCTATCTTAGGTCGTCAGATACATGGTACAGAATACAAACACAACTTACTAATACAACTGTCGTGTACAATACGACAAAATATAACTGTGAGTTTGAATACAATTATTGTCTACTAGAGACTATACAAACTCAAAAGGAGTCCTCATTACAATTATTGTCACACTATTTAACAGAATAGTGAGGACTACTAATACTATCATCTGGTCCATCACTCCGTTCCCCGACTCGTCCCAGCTATATTCTCATTTCCTGAAGAGAACAGTGAAAGAAAGGGTGAGCTCAACTAGCCCAGTAAGAAATATTACGACTAAGATAATGCAGAATAAATTATCATTAGCCTTCAACAGTGTTAAACTGATAAAATATAACGAACATCAAGTTTAACTGCAGTGGAACAAGCAATCCATTAAAAGAGTCAAGTAGAGAATAAAATCTACTATCTTCTATGATTTAAAAGGTTTTTCAACACTGATATCGCTGGGACTCAGCTTAACAAAATAATCCACATCATCGAATCACCCCTGCACTACGATCAAGGATATTCTTTAGTATCACGACCACAATTATCGATGCACTACGGGCCAAGAATATTTGTGTTTTCATTAATGGTCATGATCATGCCAACAACTGTCCATCAATGCACTACGGGCCAATGAGGACTTTTACCATATTATTTGTAATATTACGATCGTGATTATACCGAATAATCCCTGGTCATAATCATACCAAGTCCATCTATGCACTACAGGCCACAGATGACTTTCAACATTTTATAAACATGAGGATGATGACGATGATATAAGAATTCAATAAAACAAGTTCAAGAATTAATTTATCCAAGAATTAACAACGTCCAAATTGTCAACATGATACTGCTTTGTGGAGTAAAATTTAAGAATGCTTAGAATAATATTTTCATGAAAAGATACTGGATGAAACGCAATTATCAAGGATATTCCACTAATTTTATTGAGTATAGAAGTTAAAACTTAACCAACTGAGTATAATAAAGAATGAAATAACAAAAGAAATCACCCGACATGCGATAGACTGCACAGACAGGTTATTCTAACAGAATAATAAATAATGGAACCAGGTCCGGCGTAAACGCACATACAGGATATTCCGATATAATAATAAATAATGGAACCAGGTCCGGCGTAAACGCACAGACAGGATATTCCGACAGAATAATAAATAATGGAACCAGGTCCGGTGTAAAACACACAGACAGTATGTTCCAACAGAATAATAACAAGACAAAACCAGGTCCGGTGTAAAATACACAGACATGATGTTTCAACAGAATAATAATAAAAACGGAACTAGGTTCTGTGTAAAACACACAGACAGGATGTTCCAACAGAATAATAGAAGGATGTCACCATGTATAGGGTAGACCGCGTATACATGTTATTCCAACAGAATAATAAGAAATGGAATAACAAAAGTTCTCTTCATGAATAAAAAAGAATAACACCCCTTACCGTTTTAAAGAAGAGCTGAAATAAGGAAGTAGTTAAGTAGCAGAATACTTTTCTTCTCTCTCTATAGTTTCTCTCTATAGAGTTCAGTGAATTCGTAAGAAATAATGAAGGAATGAGCTTCTATTTATAGAAAAATGGAATGCATAGTAACTAATCCATGAACGGTCCAGATTGATTACTTTAATCTAAAGGTCCATATTTAAAGAAAAATCTTTTAAATAAAATATAATATATTCTATTTATAGAATAACTTTAATAAAGTATTCTATTTTATATAAAAAGATGTTTCTGTTTTATCACGTTAATAATACAAATAAAACAAAACTTCATTATCGCTAAATAATTCATATTATTAACTGACAATAATTGAATCAAACTAAGTGACTTCTCACATAAGCATTAATAATCAATACCGTGTGCTACTATGCAACCATACATGTTACTGTACTTTTACTACCAAGTAGTTCAACAGTATCAATGGTAAAACTTCCGTCGTTATTTTTAATAAAATATTTTTGTCGTTTTCTCAATCCGACAATAATTCCGTTGTAGGGTCCACCAATGATTGTGCCGTTGTACGAATATTCCCTGTTAAAACGAATATTCCCCGACCAATCAAATATTATATAACAACTTGCGTACTTTGTAAAATTTATAAATATTACCCACAACTATAACATTATATCAAATTAACTCCATAATATTCAAAAATGATATTTTTAAAAAATTCATCTTTATCTATAAAAGTTGGGGTCTTACAACCTCCCATTCTTATGAAATTTTGCCCTCGATATTAGGGTACGTACCTGGTATATCGAAGAAGTAAGGATACCTTGACTTCATTTCAGATTCTAACTCCAAAGTCATTTCCTCAACATCATGATTTATGCACAAAACTTTGACTTAAGGTAAAACCTTGGAGCGTAGAATATGCTCCTTCTTATCCAAGATTTGAATAGGAACTTCTTCATACGTCAAATCCTCCGCTATTTCGTCCGGTTCTAACTCAATAATATGGTTCGGGTCTTTCACATATTTACGTAACATGGATATGTGAAAAACGTTATGAACATGAGACATACTTGGCGGTAAATCGAGTCTACAAGCCACAGTTCCTACTCGATCGAGGATTAAAAATGGACCGATGAATCGAGGATTGAGCTTTCCTCTCTTTCCAAATCTCGTAACTCCTTTCCATGGAGCAACACGTAAGAACACATGATCTCCTATATCAAATTCCACGTCCTTTCGATGAAGATCAGCATAACTCTTTTGTCGATCTTGTGAGGTTTTTATACGTTGTCGGATCGCTTGAATCTTTTCTATAGTCATACGTACCAACTCCGGTCCCAACAACGTTACTTTACCCACCTCATCCCAGCATACTGGAGAACGACATTTTCTTCCATACAATGCTTCGAATGGAGCCATGCCAATACTTGCTTGATAACTGTTGTTGTAGGAAAACTCCATCAATGGTAAGAACTTGTCCCAACTTTCCTTGAAGTCAAGGACACAGAGTCTTAATAAATCTTCTAGAGTTTGAATAGTCCTCTCTGATTGTCCGTCCGTTTGAGGATGATATGCCGAACTAAATCGTAAATCTGTGCCCATAGCTTTTTGTAAACTAACCCAAAATCGTGAAGTGAATCTTGGGTCCCGATCAGAAACTATGTATATTGGCATACCATGCAGTCTTACAATCTCGTTTATGTACATACGAGCAAGATGTTCAAGTGTATAAGTTTCTCGTATCGATAAGAAATGAGCAGACTTGGTCAATCTATCAACAATGACCCAAATCGCATTTATACCTTGAGAAACCTTAGGAAGACCGGTAACGAAATCCATGGCAATGTGCTCCCACTTCCATTCTGGAATTTCAATTGGTTGCAATGGACCTTTTGGTACTTGATGCTCCGCTTTGACTCGTTGACAAGTTAGACACCTTGAGATAAACAGCGCTATCTCTCGCTTCATATTGCTCCACCAAAATGTATGACGAAGATCATGATACATTTTAGTACTCCCAGGATGGATTGTAAACGGTGTGTTGTGCGCCTCCATCATGATTTCATACTTTAAATCAGGGTTATTAGGAACACAAAGTCTGGAGTTGACTCGAAGTATTCCTTCTTCATCGATTCTTGCTTCCGGCATAGCACCTTCTTGCACTTTCTTCCTCATACGCATCAGCTCCAGGTCTGCAGCTTGAGCAGCTTTAACTTTATCAGTTAAAGTCGGTTCTACTCGTATATTCTCCATCATCACATGGGCTGGAGTCTTTAACTCTATCTCCATCCTTTGCAAGTCACACAAAATGAGCCTTTGCGTTGACAATATCGCACTCGTACTTGCATATGATCTTCTACTCAATGCATCAGCTACCACGTTCGCTTTTCTAGGATGGTATTGAATGGTATGATCATAATCTTTCAACAGCTCAAGCCAACGTCGTTGTCGCATGTTGAGTTCCTTTTGAGTGAAGAAATATTTGAGGCTTTTATGATCCGTAAAGATCTCCACCTTCTCCCCATACAAGTAATGCCTCCAAATTTTAAGTGCAAAGACAACATCTGCCAACTCTAGATCACGAGTAGGATAATTCCTCTCATATTCCTTGAGTTGTCATGATGCATAGGCTATGACTTTTCCATGTTGCATGAGAACGCATCCCAACCCTTTGCTTGAAGCATCACTGTAGATGATAAATCCCTCCGAGCCAGATGGTATTGTTAGAACAGGTGCTGAAATGAGTCTCCTCTTGAGTTCTTGAAAACTCTTCTCACATTCTTCGCTCCAACCAAACTTTGTATCTTTCCGTGTCAGCTGAGTTAATGGAGTAGCGATTCGAGAAAATCCTTCCACGAATCTCCGATAATAACCAGCTAAACCAAGAAAGCTACGTACTTCGGTCACTGATTTAGGTTGCTCCCAGCTTTGAATAGTTTCAATCTTTGCCGGGTCAACAGATATTCCACGACTTGATACTACGTGCCCAAGGAACGCTACCTCCTCCAGCCAGAACTCGCATTTCTTCAACTTGGCATAAAGCTTGTATTCACGAAGCTTTTGGAGTACCAGCCTCAAGTGTTGCTCATGATCTTCACGGCTTTTGGAATAAATAAGGATGCCA
Organism: Panax notoginseng; assembly: GCA_016801055.1. NCBI lineage: Eukaryota > Viridiplantae > Streptophyta > Magnoliopsida > Apiales > Araliaceae > Panax > Panax notoginseng. The sequence continues at coordinate 142,389,793 of CM029013.1, read as the reverse complement.
TCAATAAAGACGACCACAAAGTGATCCAAATATTCCTTGAATACCCGGTTCATCATATCCATGAAGGCAGCAGGAGCATTAGTCAATCCAAAGGACTAGGAATTCATAATGCCCGTACCGAGTTCTGAAAGCCGTCTTTAGAATATACTCAGTTCTAACCTTCAGCTAATGATATCAAGAACGAAGATCGATCTTTGAAAAGAATTATGCTCCTTGCAATTGGTCAAACAGGTCATCAATACGTGGCAATGGGTACCTATTTTTGATGGTGACATGATTCAACTCCCGATAATCAATACAAAGTCGCATACTTCCATCTTTCTTCTTTACGAATAGAACAGGAGCACCCCAAGGAGAAGTACTAGGACGAATAAAGCCAATGTCTAACAATTCTTGCAGTTGGATCTTTAACTCCTGAAGTTCAATAGGAGCCATTCGATATGGGGCTTTGGAAATGGGTTTTGTACCGGGTTCAAGGTCGATACAAAATTTAATTTCACGCTCTGGGGGTAGGCCAGAAAGTTCTTCAGGGAATACGTCAGGAAATTTATTAACAATAGAAATATCATTCAAAACTGACGTATTTTTGTTTAGATCCGTGACATGAGTTAAGAAAGCTTTACATCCGTTTTTCAACAAATGAATAGCCTTATGGTTTGAGATGACAGCGATTGATTTTAATGGTTTGGTTGCTTGAATTTGCATAATAGGTCGATTAGGAATATGAAAGCTAACAACCTTACGAAAACAATCAATTTTTGCATGATGAGTAGTTAACAAATCAATCCCTAGAATCACGTCAAATGCAAGTATTTTTAATGAAATATGATCGACAGGTAATGTGTGGGTACCAACTTGAACCAAACAAGACTTATAAACCGTGGATGTAATGAAGGTTTCTCCCAATGGAGTTTCAATAGATAAGTCAAAGTCTAATTTCTCCGGAGTCAAATTTAATCGATGAGCGCAAGTAGGAGAAATAAAAGAATGGGTAGAACCGGTATCAAATAAAGTATAGACTTCGTTAGAGTTTATGATAAGATTACCCGTGATGACCGCATTCGGGTTCCTTGCTTTCTGGGAGGTCACAACAAACGCTCTCCCTTGCACTATCGGTTTTGACTTTTCTGGGACGGCCTTTGGTGTCTCCATCCTAGCTGAACTTATTTTTGGTAAACGACAAAATCGAGCTAAATGACCTTCTCTTCCACAATTATAACATGCTTTAGACGGCATCGCGCAGTTTGGACTGATGTGCCCCTCCCCTCCGCATTTGAAACATATGATAAGTGGTCGTTCTCCTTCCTTAACAACGGGTGCTGGTGCTGACGTCTTTCCATCATTGTTGAATCTCCTCTTCTTGAAATGACCATTCTTATTGTTTTGGCCCTGATTACCACTGAAGTGGTTACCATTTCTGGCCTTTTGATTCCCTCCATGCTTGTTGTCACCGCTTCGATGACCGCTCTAACTGGTATTATCATTTTGCCGACTGCTCTCTTTTGGTTGCGTTGACTCATTATCGCGCTCCACTAACTGAGTCATATTCACAACATCTGAATACAAACACAGTTTATGAGAAATAAGATGTTGACGTATCTCAGGTTTCAAACCTCGCAAAAACATTCGCGTCATTCGCTCTTCATTATCCACCAAGTGGGACGCAAACTGGGACAACTCAGCAAATTTATCCTCATACTGCGATACGGTCATATTATTCTGCTCTAATTTGATGAACTCCACCTCCTTCATGTGACGAACACTTTCGGGAAAGTATTTGTCATTGAGCAGCTCTTGGAACTTCTCCCAAGACATCTTCAGTGCGGCAGGTTGAGTACGCTTAATCGATTCCCACCAGTAATCTGCCTCTCCTCGCAATATAAAGGTGACAAAGGGAACCTTTTGCTCCTCAGAGCATCCCAAGACATCAAATATCTTGGTGATCTGCTTTATCCATGTTTCCGCTATAAGTGGTTTTGGCTCTCCCTTAAACTCCGGTGGTCCCAACTCCTTGAACTGTTTAGCGGTGACCGTCTGAGAGTTTTCAGTGTTTCCACCTACATTTTGAACAAGAGCTGCTCTCGCCTGCTGTTGCATAAACTGCATAAAGCTTCTGAACATTTCATCATTCTTCATTTGGTCAGTATTGTTATTTGTATGAGGATTGTCGCCTTCCTGATGCACATTATCCCGATTATTGATATGTGGTGAATCAACAGTCGCCTGTGCTCCATTGCTATTCTCAACATTCTCGGATGCCATTTTCAGATACTGCCATAAAACAAAAGTTAATTGATATGTCATATATTATCCTTATATTCTGACCGACCAATTAAAAACCATGCAAATAAACTTAGGTAGGTCATACTAGCGAAGGAATTCCCCGTCTCTCCCCTCCTAGTTCTATTCTCACATCTTAGCCAGGGATCATATCCCTAAGCTCTGATACCAACTGTGACGCCCCCAAAATTAGGTATACATCACCCATCTTGGGTCGTCAGATACATGGTACAGAATACAAACACAACTTAGTAATACGACAAAACATAACTGTGGGTTTGAATACAATTATTGTCTACTAGAGACTATACAAACTCAAAAGGAGTCCTCATTACAATTATTGTCACACTATTTAACAGAATAGTGAGGACTACTAATACTATCATCTGGTCCATCACTCCGTTCCCCGACTCGTCCCAGCTATATTCTCATTTCCTGAAGAGAACAGTGAAAGAAAGGGTGAGCTCAACTAGCCCAGTAAGAAATATTATGACTAAGATAATGCAGAATAAATTATCATTAGCCTTCAATAGTGTTAAACTGATAAAATATAACGAATATCAAGTTTAACTGCAGCGAAACAAGCAATCCATTAAAAGAGTCAAGTAGAGAATAAAATCTATTATCTTCTATGATTTAAAAGGTTTTTCAACACTTTTATCGCTGGGACTCAGCTTAACAAAATAATCCACATCATCGAATCACCCCTGCACTACGATCAAGGATATTCTTTAGTATCACGACCACAATTATCCATGCACTACGGGCCAAGAATATTTGTGTTTTCATTAATGGTCATGATCATGCCAACAACTGTCCATCAATGCACTACGGGCCAATGAGGACTTTTACCATATTATTTGTAATATTACGGTCGTGATTATACCAAATAATCCCTGGTCATAATCATACCAAGTCCATCTATGCACTACAGGCCACAGATGACTTTCAACATTTTATAAACATGAGGATGATGACGATGATATAAGAATTCAATAAAACAAGTTCAAGAATTAATTTATCCAAGAATTAACAACGTCCAAATTGTCAACATGATACTGCTTTGTGGAGTAAAATTTAAGAATGCTTAGAATAATATTTTCATGAAAAGATACTGGATGAAACGCAATTATCAAGGATATTCCACTAATTTCATTGAGTATAGAAGTTAAAACTTAACCAACTGAGTATAATAAAGAATGGAATAACAAAAGAAATCACCCGGCATGCGATAGACCACACAGACAGGTTATTCTAATAGAATAATAAATAATGGAACCAGGTCCAACGTAAACGCACAGACAGGATATTCCGACAGAATAATAAATAATGGAACCAGGTCCGGCGTAAACGCACAGACAGGATATTCCGACAGAATAATAAATAATGGAACCAAGTCCGGCGTAAACGCACAGACAGGATATTCCGACAGAATAATAAATAATGGAACTAGGTCCGGTGTAAAATACACAGACAGGATGTTCCAATAGAATAATAACAAGACGGAACCAAGTCTGGTGTAAAACACACAGACAGGATGTTCCAACAGAATAATAATAAAAACGGAACCAGGTCCGGTGTAAAACATATAGACATGATGTTCCAACAGAATAATAGAAGGATGTCACCAAGTATAGGGTAGACCGCGTATACATGTTATTCCAACAGAATAATAAGAAATTTAATAACAAAAGTTCTCTTCATGAATAAGAAAGAATAACACCCCTTACCGTTTTAAAGAAGAACTAAAATAAGGAAGTAGTTAAGTAGCAGAATACTTTTCTTCTCTCTCTCTATAGTTTCTCTCTATAGTTTCTCTCTCTAGAGTTCAGTGAATTCGTAAGAAATAATGAAGGAATGAGCTACTATTTATAAAAAAATGGAATGCATAGTAACTAATCCATGAACGGCCCAGATTGATTACTTTAATCTAACGGTCCATATTTAAAAAAAAATCTTTTAAATAAAATATAATATATTCTATTTATAGAATAACTTTAATAAAGTATTCTGTTTTATATAAAAAGATGTTTATGTTTTATTACGTTAATAATACGAATAAAACAAAACTTCATTATCGCTAAATAATTCATATTATTAACTGACAATAATTGAATCAAACTAAGTGACTTCTCACATAAGCATTAATAATCAATATCGTGTGCTACTATGCAACCACACATGTTACTGTACTTTTACTACCGAGTAGTTCAACAGTATCAGTGGTAAAACTTCTGCCGTTATTTTTAATAAAATATTTTTATCGTTTTCTTAATCCGACAATAATTCTGTTGTGGGGTCCACCAATGATTGTGCCGTTGTACGAATATTCCCTATTAAAATGAATATTCTCCGACCAATCGAATATTATATAACAACTTGCGTACTTTGCAAAATTTATAAATATTACCCATAACTATAACATTATATCAAATTAACTCCATAATATTCAAAAATGATATTTATAGAAAATTCATCTTTATCTATAAAAGTTGGGGTCTTACAAACAGGGTATATAGTATGGTGCAACAAATGATCTATGGTAACCCTGTCTGATGGTGATATGCTATCATACCAAGATCGCATACCAGATACCACCAATAATGGTGGGGTATGATCAATACGGCTAATTATCGAAGAAGACATCTGCACGGGCCTTGTCATTAGACCATCCAGGGGTCAATGCTGAATATCTCTGGACATATATACATATGCATAACATGATAAATCCGTAACAGATAATAGATGGCAATATGATATAGGGAATGGAAAAACTGTATATACACTCCTAAGTATATCATCATCTAATACATCATCTTTGTACAACTACAAATATAGGGAAATGGGGCACAGACGGCCTACTACTAACAGAGGCCTATCAAAAGATATAGCGAGAATGGGGCACAGACACCCAATAGCTAACAGAGGCCTATCAAAAGATATAACGAGAATACACATTAGAAGAAGATAATGGTGTTGATGTCCACATTATCAATCCTGTCCACCTGATGTAACTCCTCCTGAGTCACTGGATCTTTATCAACAGGGATGTTAGGCCGATACAAAGGAGGATCTGCGTCGACAAAACCAAATGGGTCATCTGAGGGGCTAGTGCCTGAGCTGGAAGGATCAAACGAATCTGCCTCTGTCGAATCTCTGCCCAAATGCCGGATAAAGATATGTGCCTGGTCCAACTTTTGGGTCAAACTGTCAATCTGTGGCACATGAGTCGGATCTCGGACACAGGCTAACCAATCCATCATCATCACGGATCCTGGAACCATATCCCCCATGAACTGAGTGGCGCGGGTCTGGGCTCCAATAGTACAAGGGATCCACCAGCGCTGGAATACATCTTGAGTGCAAGGACCCTCTGACAATGCAAAACCGTCAACACCCAACAATGGGATATCAATGATGGGTGACTGTGATACATGCCAATAACGCCTGGTAGGAGGCAAGATCGGAATACAGATCTCTCATGTGGTGCTCCTAATAGCACGCTCTCCTAGATAGAGCTCCCATCCTCCATCCGTGAAGAGAGGAACTCTCTAGGTGGAAATCACGTACTCGACACCAGTCAGGTACCCATCCTCAAATCCGATGGCCAAATGCTCTCCAGAGTAGGGAATCTATGTGATAATGTCAGCTGTCAACAACTCTAGCTGCAAACTGCAATGAGTGAAACCCTCAGCTACAGGGACCTCTGCCAATATAGAATGATGCCATCGCCGTCCTTGTGGGTAGGTATCCAATCCTAGCACACTCACTGGACGTAAACATGGGAGCCTCTCATAGGCCCAAAACTGCCAACATAAAGGCAAACATCTGATGTCAGTTAACACTCTTAACATATATCTGGTAAATGACAAGAGAAATACTTACCAACATAAATGGGTAAAATCCTAGCCAAGCCACGGTCAAGCCCTGTGAGCGCATACGCATGCCCTTGAGGAAATAGGCAAAGGTATAGGAACCCCAATCATATTCTCCAATACAGTCCACATGTCGAGTGGCGCTGATCAAAGCGAACGACACCATAGAGGAGTTATCTGCTATGAAGAAGCCTCTAATGATCATCAGGAACAATCGCCGAAGAATGCGATTCCTGACTCTGACATCATCTGGCATGGGCTTGCTCAATAGCCCACTCATAGCATCTACGATCAAAGGACTCGCAAGGATAGTCCTGCCCTTGAGTGCCTCCGCCAGAACTCCTAACAAAGATCTAACGATAGTCGAGGTAATATCTGTCGTGCAAGGCACTGGCGCCCCTCCAAACTCCATACCTGTGATAAATTGTCAATCCATCGACGTCATCATCACCTCATAGTCTAACAAATTGACTGACTAAGTCTGGTGAAACCACCACTCAGACAATGCCCTGAGGTAACCCCATGGACAATGGCGGGGAAGGATGGAAAAGAATGCTCCAAAAGCTCAATCATGCACAATCGCTCTATAATCAGAATGAAGAGCCTGGTACATGGAGTGTATGCTAAACCAGTTCCCTCGAGGCTGTGTAAAGCCAGGAACCTACATGAAATACAGATCAACATTAAATCCTTTTACTCCTCACAAATAGGAAAGAAGGAAGATCATGTTCTGACGTCATACCTCGTTAGCATGCAAATACATCGAGGGATGTCGACTCAAGTCACCCAGAAGCTCTGGGTTTGCTACCTGAATACTCGGGAGCTCCCTACGGGGAATATGCACAGCAGGAGCAGGGTCCACAACTGGAACATCCTCCTCGTCCTCGACGTCCGGCACATCAACTTGGACTGGACATATCACCGCGTCTACCAACCGAAGAGGCTGTCTGACGGAACGTGGTCGAGGCACTTCAGAAGCCCTCCTCCGTACACCAGAAGTGGTCCTACGGGAACTACTCGGCTGATCCAGATCCATAATATCTGAACAATATGTCTCCAAATTACCTCAGAAAGGGTGTGGTATCTTCTAACCTGGAGCTTTTCTAAATGCATCTTATGACTACATGCATGCATGCATTTACTTTAACATACAATAGAGTTAAAATGCATGACTACCCAAGGCCTACATTTTGGAAATTTTTGCCATAGTCTCCTTTATAAATAGGACTATCCACATGCACATAGGCATGACTAGGTGGCCATTCAGTAGCACACCTGCCCACAGTCATATACATACTATATGCAAAATCATCAACACATAAGGTTAACCTCAATGCTAGGAGTACTTTGCCTTTTTACCTTGTGCTCAAATGTCCTCAGATAGGATAAAAATAGCAGAAAAAGGTGCCCATTTGACTATCTCAAAAGTCAATTTTTTTACATCATTATGTTCAGCATGGTTTAATACTAACATTTACTATGTTGAATATTTTTTATCAAGTCATTTGTGCATACATAATCACTACTATGTGTTTAGATGCATTTCATATGATAAGTCATTTTCCAACGGATAAAAACTTGAAAAAAGTACATGCATACGTTACCAGGATAGTGTAGAACACTTGTACAGTAACAGATTTTGCAGAAAGACGTCCGAACTTAGCAGATCTGAAGAAGAGCTCTCAGATTTCCTTCGTGACGCAAGTTAAAAATGACTTATGAGAGCAACCTGCTGGTCTTTATAATCTACGGTTGGTCGCAGGTCCATCTGCGGCTGTAGCAGGTGTACCTGCGGCACCCCTATATGGGTCCCATCCCTCCGGCTCGGTCCAGTTCGAGTTGCAAAGGAGTTCTCGCAAGCTGAAAAGGCCAAATCAGGGATAAAAACGTTACACAATTGAGCATAATAGCCTACATCCTGGTTCAACCATGGGTCTTCATGTCATTCATTGGTATTCACCCAATCACAGCGTACACTATGCCGATGATCTCAGATGATATGTAAGACTCCAACTTTTATAAATAAAGATGAATTTTCTATAAATATCATTTTTGAATATTATGAAGTGAAATTGATATAATGTTATAGTTGTGGGTAATACTTATGAATTTTGCAAAGTACACAAGTTGCTATATAATATTCGATTGGTCGGAGAATATTCGTTTTAACAGGAAATATTCGTACGACGACACAATCATTGCTGGACCCCACAACGAAATTATTGTCGGATTGAGAAAACGACAAAAATACTTTATGAAAATAACGGCAAAAGTTTTACCATTAATACTGTTGAACTACTCGGTAGTAAAAGTACAGTAATACGCGTGGTTGCATAGTAGCACACGGTATTGATTATTGATGCTTACGTGATAAGTCACTCAGTTTTGTTTTATTGGTATTATTAATGTAATAAAACAGGAAAGATTTTTATGTAAAACAGAATACTTTTATAAAGTTATTCGTTTTATTAGGCTAATAGTAAAATCTTTTTATATAAAACAGAATACTTTTATAAAGTTATCTGTTTTATTAGACAATAATTAGAATATATTATATTTTATTATGCATAGTGTTTGCATAATGTCTGCATAGTAAAATTTTTTATAAAGTTATTCATTTTATTAGATTATAAATAGAATATATTATATTTTATTTAAAAGATTTTGCTTTAAATATGGACCGTCAGATTAAAGTAAATCAATCTAGACCGCTCATGAGTTAGTTACTATGCAGTCCATTTTTCTATAAATAGAAGCTCATTCCTTCATTATTTTCTTACGAATTCACTGAAACTCTAGAGAGAGAAACTATAGAGAGAAAGAAGAAAAGTATTCTGCTACTTCACTACTCCGATATCAAGTTTTTTTTACGGTAAGGAGTATTATTTGTTGTACTCGGTATTCTTTCTTTCTTATTCACAAAGAGAACTTCTGTTATTCCATTCTTTATTATTCTGTTGGAATAACCTGTATACGCGGGCTACCCTATACTTGGTGAAATTCTTATGTTATTACATTTTGATTATTCTGTTGAAACATCTTGTCTGTGCTTTACGCCGGACCTGCTTCCATTATTTATTATTCTGTCGGAATATTCTGTCTGTGCATTTACGCCGGACCTGGTTCTATTATTTATTATTGTGTCAGAATATCCTATCGGTGCGTTTAATCATGACCTAGTTTTATTATTTATTTTCCTGTTAGAATAACCTGTCTGTGCGGTCTATCGCATGCATGGTGATTTCTTTTGTTATTCTATTCTTTATTATATTTAGATGGTTAAAGTTTTGACTTTTATACTCCATGAAATTAGTTGAATATCCTTGATATTTGTGCTTCATCCAGGATCTTTTCATGAAAATATTCTTCCGAGCATTCTTGAATTTTACTCCACAAAGCAGTATCATGTTGACAATTTGGACGTTATTGGTTCCTGGATAAATTAATTCTTGAACTTGTTTTATTGAATTCTTATATCATTGTCATCATCCTCATGTTTATATTCTGTTAAAAGTCATCTGTGGCCTGTAGTGCGTAGATGGACTTGGTATGATTATGACCAGGGATTATTCGGTATAATTATGACCGTAATATTACAAATGATGTGGTAAAAGTCCTCATTGGCCCGTAGTGCATTGATGGACAGTTGTTGGCATGATCATGACCATTGATGAATACACAAATATCATTGGCTGTGATGCATGAATAATTTATGGTTGTGATTCTAATGAATATCCTTGGTCGTAGTGCAGGGTGGATTATTTATTAAGCTGAGTCTCAGCGATAAAAGTCATGAAAAACCTTTTAAATCATAAAAGATAGTAGATTTTATTCTCTACTTGACTCTTTTAATGGATTGCTTGATCCGCTGCAGTTAAACTTGATGTCTATTGTAATTTATCAGTTTAACATTGTTGAAGACTAATGATAATTTATTTTGCATTATCTTAGTCATAATATTTCTTACTGGGCTGGTTGAGCTCACCCTTTCTTTCACTGTTCTCTTCAGGAAATGAGAATATAGCTGGGACGAGTCGGGGGAACGGAGTGATGGACCAGATGATAGTATTAGTAGTCCTCACTATTCTATGAAATAGTGTGATAATAAATGTAATGAGGACTTATTCTGAGAGTGGATATTGTCTAGAAAACAGTATTTTTATTAAAACTCACAGCTTGTTATATATTAAAGATTGTATTTGTATTTTGTACCATGTATTGGCGACTCAGAATAGGTGATGTATACCTATTTTGGGGGCGTCACAGTTGGTATCAGAGCTTAGGGATATGATCCCTGGCTAAGATGTGAGACTAGAACTAGGAGGGGAGAGACGGGAAATTACTTCGCCAGTATGACCTACCTAAGTTTATTTGGTATTTAATTGGTCGGTCAGAGTATAGAGATAATATGTGATATGTTATTTAACCCTTGTTTTGTGGCAGTATTTGAAAATGACATCCGAGAATGTTGAGAATAGCAATGGAGCACAGGCAACCGTTGATTCACCATATATAAATAATCAGGATAATGTGCATCAGGAAGGCGACAATCCTCATGCAAACAACAACACTGACCAAATGATGAATGATAGAATGTTCAGAGGCTTTATACAATTCATGCAACAACAAGCGAGAGCGGCTCCTGTCCAAAATGCAGGTGGAAACACTGAAAACTCTCGGATGGTCACCGCTAAACAGTTTAAGGAGCTGGGACCACCGAAGTTTATTGGAGAACTAAAACCACTTAAGGCAGAAACGTGGATAAAGCAGATCACCAAGATATTTGATGTCTTGGGATGCGCCAAAGAGTAAAAGGTTCCCTTTGCCACCTTTATATTGCGAGGAGATGCAGATTACTGGTGGGAATCGGTAAAGCGTACTCAACCTGCTGCACTGAACATGTCTTGGGAGAAGTTCCAAGAACTGTTCATTGACAAGTACATTCCCGAAAGTATTCGTCACATGAAGGAGGTAGAGTTCATCAAGTTAGAGCAGAATAATATGACTGTGTCGCAGTACGAAGCTAAGTTTGTCGAGCTGTCCCGGTTTGCGTCCCACTTGGTGGATAATGAAGAGAGAATGACGCAGATGTTTTTAAGAGGTTTGAAGCCGAAGATACGTCAGCATCTTATTTCTCATAAACTGTGTTTGTATTCAGATGTTGTAAATAGGGCTCAGTTAGTGGAGCGCGATAACGAGTCAACGCAACCAAAAGAGAGCAACAGGCAAAATGATAATACCAGTGAAAGTAGTCATCGAAGCGGTGACAACAAGCGTGGAGGGAATCAGCAGGCCAGAAATGGTAACCATTTCGGTGGTAATCATGGCCAAAACAATAAGAATGGACATTTCAAGAAGAGAAGATTCAACAATGATGGAAAAACGTCAACACCAGCACCCATGGTTAAGGAAGGAGAACGACCACCGATCATATGCTTCAAATGCGGAGGGGAGGGACACATCAGTCCAAACTGCACGATGCCGTCCAAAGCATGTTATAATTGTGGAAGAGAAGGTCACCTAGCCCGATTTTGTCGTTCACCGAAGACAAGTTCAGCTAGGATGGAGGCACCAAAGGACGTCCCAAAAAAGTCAAAACCGGTAGTGCAAGGGAGAGCGTTTGTTGTGACCTCCCAGAAAGCAAGGAACCCAAACGAGGTCATCACGGGTAAGCTTATCATAAATTCTAGCGAAGTCTATACCTTATTTGATACCAGTTCTATCCATTCTTTTATTTCTCCTATTTGCGCTCAACGATTAAATTTGACTCCGGAGAAATTAGACTTTAACTTATATGTGGAAACTCCGTTGGGAGAAACCTTCATTACATCCACTATTTATAAGTCTTGTTTCGTTCAAATCGGTACCCTCACATTACCTGTCGATCTTATTTCATTGAAAATACTTGCATTTGATGTAATTCTAGGGATTGATTGGTTAACTACTCATCATGCAAAAATTGATTATTTTCGTAAGGTTGTTAGCTTTCATATTCCTAATCAACCTATTATGTGAATTCAAACAACCAAACCATTAAAATCAATCACTGTCATCTCAAGCCATAAAGCTATTCGTTTATTGAAAAATGGATGTCAAGCTTTCTTAGCTCATGTCACGGATCTAAACAAAAATACTCAAGTTTTGAATGATATTTCTATTGTTAATGAATTTCCTGACGTATTCCCTGAAGAACTTCCTGGCCTACCCCCAGAGCGTGAAATTGAATTTTGTATCGACCTTGAACCCGGTACAAAACCTATTTCCAAAGCCCCATATCGAATGGCTCCTATTGAACTTCAGGAGTTAAAGACCCAACTACAAGAATTATTAGACATTGGCTTTATTCGTCCTAGTACTTCTCCTTGGGGTGCTCCTGTTCTATTCGTGAAGAAGAAAGATGGGAGTATGCGACTTTGTATTGATTATCGGGAGTTGAATCATGTCACCATCAAAAATAGGTACCCATTGCCACGTCTTGATGACCTATTTGACCAGTTGCAAGGAGCACAATTCTTTTTAAAAATTGATCTTCGTTCTGAATATCATCAGCTGAAGGTTAGAACTGAGGATATTCCAAAGACTGCCTTCAGAACTCGGTATGAGCATTATGAATTCTTAGTCATGTCTTTTGGATTGACTAATGCTCTTGCTGCGTTCATGGATATGATGAACCGAGTATTCAAGGAATATTTGGATCACTTTGTGGTCGTCTTTATTGATGACATCCTTATTTATTCCAAAAGCCGTGAAGATCATGAGCAATACTTGAGGCTGACACTCCAAAAGCTTTGTGAATACAAGCTTTATGCCAAGTTGAAGAAATGCGAGTTCTGGCTTGAGGAAGTAGCATTCCTTGGGCACGTAGTATCAAGTCATGGAATATCTGTTGACCCGGCAAAGATTGAAGCAATTCAAAGCTGGGAGCAACCTAAATCAGTGACCGAAGTACATAGCTTTCTCGGTTTAACTGGTTATTATTGGAGATTCGTGGAAGGATTTTCTCGAATCGCTACTCCATTAACTCAGATGACTCGAAAAGATACAAAGTTCGGTTGGAGCGAAGAATGTGAGAAGAGTTTTCAAGAACTCAAGAGGAGACTCATTTCAGCACTTGTTCTGACAATACCATCTGGCTCGGAAGGATTTGTCATCTACAATGATGCTTCGGGCAAAGGGTTGGGATGTGTTCTCATGCAACATGAGAAAGTCATAGCCTATGCCTCAAGAGAACTCAAAGAATATGAGAGGAATTATCCTACTCATGATCTAGAGTTGGCAGCTGTTTTCTTCGCACTTAAAATTTGGAGGCATTACTTGTATGGGGAGAAAGTGGAGATCTTTACGGATCATAAAAGCCTCAAATATTTCTTTACTCAAAAGGAACTCAACATGCTACAACGACGTTGGCTGGAACTGTTGAAAGATTATGATCATACCATCTAATACCATCCTAGAAAAGCGAACGTGGTAGCTGATGCATTGAGTAGAAGATCATATGCAAGTACGAGTGCGATATTGTCAACGCAAAGGCTCATTTTGTGTGACTTGCAAAGGATGGAGATAGAGTTAAAGACTCCAGCCCATGTGATGATGGAGAATATACGAGTAGAACCGACTTTAACTGATAAAGTTAAAGCTGCTCAAGCTGCAGACCTGGAGCTGATGCGTATGAGGAAGAAAGTGCAAGAAGGTGCTATGCCGGAAGCAAGAATCGATGAAGAAGGAATACTTCAAGTCAACTCCAGACTTTGTGTTCCTAATAACCCTGATTTAAAGTATGAATTCATGATGGAGGCGCACAACACACCGTTTGCAATCCATCCTGGGAGTACTAAAATGTATCATGATCTTCGTCATACATTTTGGTGGAGCAATATGAAGCGAGAGATAGCGCTGTTTATCTCAAGGTGTCTAACTTGTCAACGAGTCAAAGCGGAGCATCAAGTACCAAAAGGTCCATTGCAACCACTTGAAATTCCAGAATGGAAGTGGGAGCACATTACCATGGATTTCGTTACCGGTCTTCCCAAGGTTTCTCAAGGTATAAATGCGATTTGGGTCATTGTTGATAGATTGACCAAGTCTGCTCATTTCTTATCGATACGAGAAACTTATACACTTGAATGTCTTGCTCGTATGTACATAAACGAGATTATAAGACTGCATGGTATGCCAGTATCCATAGTTTTTGATCAAGACACAAGATTCACTTCACGATTTTGGGTTAGTTTGCAAAAAGCTATGGGCACGGATTTATGATTTATTTTGGCATATCATCCCCAGACGGACGGACAATCAGAGAGGACTATTCAAACTCTTGAAGATTTATTAAGACTCTGTGTCCTTGACTTCAAGGGAAGTTGGGATAAGTTCTTACCATTGGTGGAGTTTTCCTACAACAACAGTTATCAAGCAAGTATTGGCATGGCTCCATTCGAGGCGTTGTATGGAAGAAAGTGTCGTTCTCCAGTATGCTGGGATGAGGTGGGTGAAGCAACGTTGTTGGGACCGGAGTTGGTATGTATGACTACGGAAAAGATTCAAATAATCCGGCAACGTATAAAAACCTCACAAGATCGACAAAAGAGTTTTGCTGATCTTCATCGAAAGGACGTGGAATTTGATATAGGAGATCATGTGTTGTTATGAGTTACTCCGTGGAAAGGAGTTACGAGATTTGGAAAGAGAGAAAAGCTCAATCCTCAATTTATTGGCCCATTTTCAATGTGACACCCCCAAATCTGGGTACTTTGATTTCACGGGATTTGGTATTCACTGCACAAATATCATCTATCTATCTACCCATAAAAATGCAAATCATACAGTAGATAGAATTAAAATCTTCTCCGTAAAAAGATTACATCATCCGAATAATAAATACAATCCTAGGTTAAACTAACCTGAAACATCTGTGCGGAATTATAAATAAATAAGTCTTAAACAACATCTTTAACTTAAGTCTTAAACAAATACATCATATAAAATAACAAGTCATATCAAATAATAAGTCTCCATCATTTGCTAACTTTGCCCTTGCCCTTACTAGTGGAAGGTTCGTCGGTTCTTTCGTTCTTAACTGCAATGTTATTATTAAGCAAGAGTGACCACAAATGCCCACAAGTATAAAAATGAAATAACAGTATAATAACATGCGAATAAATCAAAGACATCTGAATAAAAGCTCAACTTTTGAATCAAGAGTGAATAACAAGAATCAAAAAAATTCTGAGGGTCATATGACCTTGAACTATGTCCTAGGTTAACAAGGATTATACTTGAAACCTTTAACAGTCATAAGACTATGAACCTTCTTCTCGTACTTAGGGGGATCAGCCCTTAGTACCATACTGTGCACAATATCTTAACGCTAAGCGTAAATAATCCCCTATACAGGGTTGTTCATCTCAGTTTGACATTTGAGTCCGCACCAAAAGAAGTTTGGTTTGGATAATTCTTCAAGAGTTCTGAAATTTAGAACGCTCATCAAATATGGACTAGTTGAATCATTAAGGTTTCACTAGTCTAATAAGGTTCAACAATAATGATATTCAATTTGAATAATAATCTCAAGAAGTATACAATAGAACAATTATTGTATACCTAAATCATACTTTGAAAAGATAATCAATCTTTAATAAATCATTTGAACTTGAATAATAGTAACGATAGCTTATTCAAGGTAAATAATAAGCTTAAACAATAATGACAAATAGGGTTAGGGAACTTGCTCAAATTTAAGAGTTTAAGTTTAGGAAACTTGCCTCGCTCGTAGATTATACTTTAACTAAGCATGTTCTTTGAATTAAATCCTACATACCATACATATACACAATACCAGTTAATTATAAATTAATTAATCAACGTAAACTCATTCTTGTTGTCTACTTTAATTATCGACTATACTTAGTCAATTTATCTCATTAGCACATAATTTGTACTTCATGAATAATAATCTAGTTAGGAATTCAATAATTTAAATCACATGTAATTATGTTATTTACATGTTTAAACAACTATTTTTATCATCACATTATTCTTCTATCATATTTACATGTTCATTACATCAATTCACTAACACTTGTTAGACTTTAATATTTTTAAAAAAAATTCATTTCTAAATTTTCTGGGGAGTGGCGCTGCGGCGCCACGTTTGTACTAGCTCTTGGCGCTGCGGCGCCGTGGCGCTGCGGTCTGATACTTGGCGCTGTGGCACGGTGGCGCTGCGGCGCGGGGCTTCAGTTCTGGAGTTGGCACCGCGGTGCGAGACTCCAGAATTTGATTCCCAGTTCGCGAAGAACACAGAGTTCAGCGAAAAGGACACAAAATAATCATTAATTTCAGTAATTTAACATACCCACATGTTAATATTCACATATAATCATTACCCAACATCTGTAAAGTAATTTTAACACATTAAAACACATAATCACATAATTAAAACATAAAAATTTCCACTATTCTTGATGTTCTTGAAGTATTGAACATAAATTCCTAAAATTCAACGCCACAGATTCGTTATAAAGCCAAATCCGTTCATTTAAAGCTTGGTCTCTTCGTATTAACATGCATAACAACATACAAGTGTAAAATTTAGGGATACTAGATGATCAATACATAAAATATCACGTATAAGGCCATATGGCCAAAACCCAAACTCTGTAATTTTGCAGCAATCATATACGACGTAAGATTATGAATTAATGATATGGAATCATGTAATATATATATATATATATATATATATATATATATATATATATATATATATATATATATAAAACATGTTATGCTACTCGTATTATTACATATATCATATAACAACATAATTTCTCAATTACAGAGGCATAACAGAGGTTTTGAAAGCCATATTTCTATGAAAACTAAAAGACGTAAATTATAAATTTGGGAATGAGAGATTACCCAGAGTATAAGGTATATATAGGAGATGAATTAAAACTCTTTCTCAGACTTTTCTCAAACACCAAGCAAACTTTCTCACAATTCTTCTCAAACTCTCTCTCTAGTATTTTTATCAGACTTAGAAAGATAATGAAAGAAAAGAAAAATACGTCGTATTCAAATAGGAAGGATCAGACGCGCGTTGGTGGTCAGTTACCCAGTCATGGGTTAACTGACCTTAACCCCTCTTAGTGCCATGTTTGGCTAGCAACTAAGTTAAAAACTCTTTATTTTAATAAAACCTTTTATCATATTGTTTAATTAATGTCACACTCCTTATAAAATAAATTCCATATTTTATTTAATTTACTTTAAATAAAATATAATAATTTCTCATAAATTCACATAGTCACATAATTAAATATCTCATTAATAAATAATGTCAAATCATTAACTCTCTAATTAATAATTATATTAATTAAGTAATATGACTTATTAAATATTACTTTTAATACAATAAGCTCACATACTTCAAATAATAAAATTCTCCATATTAATTTAATAAATATAACACATATAATTAAATTAATCTACCATAACTGCATCAATTAATTATTTAATCCAATAATTAAATCATCGAAAAATATTTATTTAATTCAATAAATATTAGAAATTAATTACAAAATCTCGTTTGTCACATCTTTTCCCCCTTAAAAGGATTCTGTCCCCAGAATCACGACTCAATAAATTTTGACCCGTTACATTCTCCCCCCTTACAAAGATTATGTCTCCAGAATCGCTTACAAATAATTAAGTAAATAAATGAAGGTAATTCTTCATCATATTCTCTTCGAGTTCCCACGTAGCTTCTTCAGCGTTGTGGTTCCTCCAAATTACCTTAACAGAAGGTATAACTTTATTTCTAAGAACTTGTTCTTTTCGGTCGACAATTTGGACAGGAATTTCTTCGTAAGATAAGTCTTTCTCAAAATGTAGTGGTTCATATTCAATTGCATGCTTGTAATCAGGCTTGTAGGGCCACAACACAGAAACATGGAAGACGTTATGGATATTCTCGAGTGCTGGAGGTAAGGCTACCTCATAAGCAACTTCTCCGATTTTTCTCAGTACTTCAAAGGGTCCAATGAATCTTGGGCTCAATTTCCCTTTCTTTCCGAATCTGATCTTTCCTTTCCATGGAGAGACCTTCAAGAAAACATAACTACCTGATTTAAACTCGATATTTTTACGATGTGGGTCAGCGTATTTCTTTTGTCGATCTTGAGCCGCTACCAGTCGTGCTCGGATCACTTTGACTATTTCTGCTGTCTGCTGTACCAATTCTGGCCCTAATAATTGTCTCTCACCAACTTCATCCCAGTAAAGCGGAGTTCTGCACTTTCTGCCGTATAACGCTTCGTAAGGCGGCATGCCAATACTAGCGTGGTAACTGTTGTTGTAGCCGAACTCTACTAATGGTAAGTGATCAACCCAATTTCCTTTAAAGTCCATCACACAGGCTCTTATCATATCTTTTAATGTCTGAATCGTTCTCTCACTCTGTCTGTCTGTTTGAGGGCGGTAAGCTGTACTCATTCGCAATTGCGTACCCATGCATTCCTGAAGACGTTTCTAGAAATTTGATGTGAAACGCGGATCCCTATCTGAAACAATTGATACCGGAACTCCGTGCCTCGAAACAATCTCTTTTACGTATAGCCTAGCCAACTGATCTAAGTTGAATCTTATTTTGATCGGAAGGAAGTGTGCAGATTTTGTCAGTCGATCAACGATAACCCATACTGCGTCGTAGCCTTTCTGAGTCGTCGGAAGACCAACCACGAAGTCCATTGTAATATGCTCCCATTTCCATTCTGGGATTTCCAACGATTAAAGTAATCCACTTGGTCTCTGATGTTATGCTTTTACCTTCTGACAGGTCAAACACTTGGCAACACATTCTGCAACATCACGTTTCAAATTCGGCCGCCAAAAATGTTGTCGAAGATCTTGGTACATTTTGGTACTACCAGGGTGAATCGAATATTGTGAACTATGAGCCTCGCTTAAAATATCCTCCTTAATCTCTTGTACTGGCGGTACCCAAATTCTACTCTCAAATCTCAGTATTCCTTCCTTATCCATCTTAAATCTCGGTTCGGTCCCTTCGGATATCTTCTTTGCCACCTTTTTGCATTCATCATCCTGAAGCTGTGCCTCCTTCACTTTATCTAGTAGAGTTGTACTAGATTGCATCTGAAATATCTTCTCATCAATCTCCATTGGATACTTCACTTCTAATTCCAGTTTCTCCATTTCTGTGATTAGCTCCTCCTGAGTAGTCAACATCATCAATTTCTCACGACCCTTTCTACTTAAGGCGTCGGCAACTACATTCGCTTTACCCGGATGATATAAAATCTCACAGTCGTAATCCTTAATTAATTCTAACCATCTTTTTTGATGCATATTCAACTCCTTCTGTGTGAAAATATATTTCAGACTCTTTTGATCCGTATATATCTTACACTTCTCTCCGTAGAGATAATGCCTCCAAATTTTTAAAGCAAAAACAACTGCAGCTAACTCCAAATCATGGGTCGGGTATCCCTTCTCGTAATCCTTCAACTGTCGTGATGCATACGCGATTACTTTACCGTTTTGCATTAGCACACAGACAAGTCCTTTATGCGACGCATCACTAAAAACAACAAAATTGCATGTATCATCCGGAAGAGATAACACAGGTGCCGTACTCAACCTCTTCTTTAATTCTTGGAAGCTCTCCTCACATTTCTCCGTCCAAACAAATTTCACAGCTTTTTGAGTTAAATTCGTTAACGGAGTTGCGATCTTGGAAAAATATTGAATGAATCTTCTATAATATCCCGTCAATCCAAGAAAACTTCTTACTTCTGACGGTGTTCTCGGCTGATCCCAGTTAATCACAGCTTCGACTTTAGATGGATCTACCGAAATTCTGTTTTTATCGATCACGTGACCAAGAAATTGTACTCGCTCGATCCAGAATTCGCATTTCAAAAATTTAGCGTACAACTTCTCCCTTCTCAATACTTCTAACGTTAACCTCAAATGTTCTTCGTGTTCTTCTTTGGTTTTGGAATATACCAGAATGTCGTCTATAAATACCACCACGAATTTGTCCAAAAACTGTTTGAACACACCATTCATTTGTCCCATAAATGCTGCAGGAGCATTCGTTAGACCAAACGACAATACTAAAAATTCATAGTGATCGTATCGCGTTCTGAACGCTGTCTTCGGTACATCCTCTGGCCTCACCTTCAGTTGGTGCTAACCACTCCTCAAGTCTATCTTGGAAAAATATCTTGCTTCCTTTAATTGATTAAACAGATCGTCGATTCTTGGTAATGGATATCTATTCTTAATCGTGACCTTATTCAGTTCTCTGTAGTCAATGCAGAGCCGCATCGATCCGTCCTTCTTTTTCACAAACAACACCGGCGCTCCCCACGGCGATACGCTCGGTTGAATGTACTTTTTGTCAAGCAATTCTTGTAGTTGAACCATCAATTCTTTCATCTCTACTGGTGCCATTCGGTATGGTGCTTTCGATATTGGAGCGGTTCCGGGCGCCAAATCAATCACGAAATCTACCTCTCTATCTGGTGGAAGTCCTGGCAAATCGTCTGGAAATACGTCGACGAAGTCCCTTACAATCGGTATTTCTTCTACCTTCGGATTCTCTTTTCGACTGTCGACTATGTAAGCTAAGTATCCTACATAGCCTTGTCTTAACAACCTCTTGGCCTGCATCATCGTCAGACAACTCGCATGTCTAGACGACTTGCTACCATAAAACACAACCTTTGACGGAGTCATAAGGTTACTACGCTTCTTCTAGCAGTCAATTACCGCTCCATAATTGGATAACCAATCCATATCCAAAATAACATCAAATTCCCCAAGCCGAATAGGGATAAGATCTACGTTCATGATATTACCCTTAATGTCCACTCTACAGTTCTTAAACACGTAATTAATAGGAATTATCTCTCTATTCGCAATTTCTATATTCATGGGATATTTCAACTCATCCATAAGCAAATCTAAACTATTAGCAAAGTCTTTGGATATAAAGGAACAAGTAGCACCCGAATCAAATAAAATATAAGCATTAATTTCATTGATTGAAATGATACCTGACACCACCTCACGAGACTGGATTGCGTCCTGCACTGTTATATTGAAAGTTCTGGCGGTCGGTCGATTTGTTGCAGGTGGTCCGGTAATGGTTAAGGTATTTTCACTGCTATTTCCACGGTTAGCTCCTTGCACTGCTCCTCCTGATCCCTTCTTGGGGCAATCTCTTGCTAGATGATCCTTAGAACCACAGTTAAAACAAGCACCCTTCTTTGGGTTTGGACAGTTTGGTGCTATGTGGCCTTCCTGACCACAATTGTAGTACACTCGCTTCCCTTTCATGCAAACTCCCAGATGAGCTTTTCCACAGTTTGAGCACGCTTCAATTTTCTTCTTCTGCCCTCCTTGTTGACTTCCAGCGGACGAGTTATCCGTCCACTTCCTCTTCTGATTATGACTACTCCCAGTGTTACTCCCACCAGTCTTGTTATTTCCTTCACCTGCACTCTTCTTCTTCTTCTGCTCTTGATTGTACTTGGTCACCGCATCGCTCCCACCTTCAGCGAGGATGGCCTTTTCCAATACTTCGGCAAATGTGTTTATCTGAAACATTGACACCTTACTATAAACCCAAGGCTTTAGTCCTTGTTCAAATCTTTTGGCCTTTCTTTCGTCAGTGTGTACTTGGTACGGGGCAAACCTTGTCAACTCATCGAATTTAGCTGCGTATTCAGGTACGCTCATGTTTCCTTGCTTCAGTTCCAGAAATTGAATTTCCATCTGATTCTGCGAACTAGTTGGGAAGTACATTTCGAAAAACATTTCTTTAAATCTCTCCTACGTAATTACACCTTCACCTCCTCGCACTTTGTTTGCTTGCCACCAATAGCTAGCCTCAGACTTCAGCATAAACGTTGCGAAAGCGGTCTTGTGATCTTCTCTAACCCTAGCAACGTCGAATACTTTCTCCATTTCCATGACCCACGTTTGAGCCTCGATTGGGTTCCTGGAACCTTTGAACTCTGGCGGTCCCACCGCCTTGAAGTCTTTAAACGTTGTGTTTGGTGGAGCTTGAGGTTGATTGTTCATTGCTCCCGTCAGTAAGTTCACCAACTGCTGAACAGGATTAGCGTTGGCGTTATTGTTATTATTGGCTGACTCTTCCTGAGCCGGTTGACGTTGTTGTCTTCTCCTTGGCGGCATATTTCTGATAAAATAAATGCTTATTAGGACTTTATTTATTTCTCTAAATAGTTAAGGCATTACTCAACAATTTAACACATCATCTCAAACAACTTAATATATTTAGTTCAACTCAAAGTTTTAACATCAAACTATAGCATAACTGCTATTTACATCAACTATCCTAGAATAAAGAATCCACAGGACTTAAAATATTAACATATTCCTTCGTTCATAAACACATCGGAATTTACATATAAAAACTAATTAAGTCTTTCGCATAATTAAACGAATTCTAATCTTGTCTATCAAGGTGTTGAATAGCCTTGCCACGCTCCTCATCCAAGATACGAGACATCGTCCTGCGATCCAACATATACGACGGAAGTCCTTCGAACTGGATGGGGTATCTCAAAACTCGTTTCTGAGCCTCATCCATTGCATGATTAAGTGTGGAGTATGTCTCTTCAAACTTTGCCTTCTTTGCGCGACTATCATCTTCTGCACGATCAGCTCGACGTGATTCTCTTACCCATCCTTCCTCTGCTATTTTCAGTCTTCCGGAGGTTTCTTTCAATTCCTTTTTCAGCTTCTCTATTTCCTCGGTCTTATCTTCGGTTTGACCCTTTTCATGGACCAAATCCCATTCTACATTTCCCAATCGTGAGTGAAGAGTCGAAATCTCCCTCTCCTTCTCCTCTAAAGTAGACTGCTGAACAGTCGCTCGCTCAGTCAATTCCTGAACCTCGTCCTGTAATTACACGTTACGGTCGTATAACGTGTCATACATCTCTGCATCAACGGTGTACCGTGGTAACTCCTCTTCTTCGTCTTCCTCATCAAACTCCTCCTCAGGATCCTCCTCAGGATCAGTCTCGGGCTCATGCTCCTAACCAACAACGGTGATCAATGGAGATGACTCCCTCTGAACTAACTGTTCCCTAATAACATATATGTCTCGGGGCTCCTCCTCTGTAGGTACTATAGGTAATCGGGGTTCTTCCTCCCCAGCTTGACTAGCTTCTCCAACATTCGTCATCCTGACAACAAAATTTTAAGTTTTAGTTACTAAGTCGTATTAACGAGCACATAAATTAACACATAGACACATAATGTTATTTATTATCTTCAATGAATTACCAAAAATTCATTTCTTAAAACTCGATAAGAGTTTTCCTTTATTATCTTCTTTCTATAAGGTTACTACCTAAGGTTGTTCCCCCACCTAAGATTCATAACCTACAACTTTGATACCAACCTGTGACACCCCCAACTTCGGGTACTTCGATTCCACGGGATTTGGTGTTCACTGCACACAAATATCATCTATCTATCTACCCATAAAAATTCAAACCATACAATAGATAGAATTAAAATCTTCTCCTTAAACGGATTACATCATCCGAATAATAAATACAATCCCAGGTTAAACTAACCTTAAACATCTGTGCGAAATTATAAATAAATAAGTCTTAAACAACATCTTTAACTTAAGTCTTAAACAAATACATCATATAAAATAATAAGTCATATCAAATAACAAGTCTCCATCATTTACTAACTTTTCCCTTGCCCTTACTAGTGGAAGGTTCGTCGGTTCTTTCGTTCTTAACTGCAATGTTATTATTAAGCAAGAGTGAGCACAAATGCCCACAAGTATAAAAATGAAATAACAGTATAATAACATGCGAATAAATCAAAGACATCTGAATAAAAGCTCAACTTTTGAATCAAGAGTGAATAACAAGAATCAAAAGAATTCTGAGGGTCATATGACCTTGAACTATGTCCTAGGTTAACAAGGGTTATACTTGAAACCTTTAATAGTTATAAGACTATGGGCCTTCTTCTCGTACTTAAGGGGATCAGCCCTTAGTACCATATTGTGCACAATATCTTAACGCTAAGCATAAATAATCCCCTATACAGGGTTGTTCATCTCAGTTTGACATTCGAGTCCGCACCAAAAGAAGTTTGGTTTGGATAATTCTTCAAGGGTTCTGAAATTTAGAACGCTCATCAACTATGGACTAGTTGAATCATTAAGGTTTCACTAGTCTAATAAGGTTCAACAATAATGATATTCAATTTGAATAATAATCTCAAAAAGAATACAATAGAACAATTATTGTATAACTAAATCATACTTTGAAAAGATAATCAATCTTTAATAAATCATTTGAACTTGAATAATAGTAACGATAGCTTATTCAAGGTAAATAATAAGCTTAAACAATAATGACAAATAGGGTTAGGGAACTTGCTCAAATTTAAGAGTTTAAGTTTAGGAAACTTGCCTCGCGCGTAGATTATACTTTAACTAAGCACGTTCTTTGAATTAAATCCTACATACCATACATATACACAATACTAGTTAATTATAAATTAATTAATCAACGTAAACTCATTCTCGTTCTCTACTTTAATTATCGACTATACTTAGTCAATTTATCTCATTATCACATAATTTGTACTTCATGAATAATAATCTAGTTAGGAATTCAATAATTTAAATCACATGTAATTATGTTATTTACATGTTTAAATAACTATTTTTATCATCACATTATTCTTCTATCATATTTGCATGTTCATTACATCAATTCACTAACACTTGTTAGACTTTAATATTTTAAAAAAATCTCATTTCTAAATTTTCTGGGGAGTGGCGCTGCGGTGCCACGTTTGTACTAGCTCTTGGCGCTGCAGCGCCGTAGCGCTGCGGTCTGATACTTGGCACTGTGGCGCGGTGGCGCTGCGGCGCGGTGGTGCTGCGGCGCGGTGGCGCTGCGGCGCGGGGCTTCAGTTCTGGAGTTGGCGGCGCGGCGCGAGACTCCAGAATTTGATTCCCAGTTCGCGAAGAACACAGATTTCAGCGAAAAGGATATCAAATAATCATTAATTTCAGTAATTTAACATACCCACATGTTAATATTCACATACAATCATTATCCAACATCTGTAAAGTAATTTTAACCCATTAAAACACATAATCACATAATTAAAACATAAAAATTTCTACTGTTCTTGATGTTCTTGAAGTATTGAACATAAATTCCTAAAATTCAACGCCACGGATTCGTTATAAAGCCAAATCCGTTCATTTAAAGCTTGGTCTCTTCGTATTAACATGCATAACAACATACAAGTGTAAAATTTAGGGATACTATATGATCAATACATAAAATATCACGTATAAGGCCATATGGCCAAAACCCAAACTCTGTAATTTTGCAGCAATCATATACGACGTAAGATTATGAATTGATGATATGGAATCATACAATATATATATATAACATGTTATGCTACTCGTATTATTACATATATCATATAACAACATAATTTCTCAATTAAGGAGGCATAACAAAGGTTTTGAAAGCCATATTTCTATGAAAACTAAAAGACGTAAATTATAAATTTGGGAAGGAGAGATTACCCAGAGTATAAGGTATATATAGGAGATGAATTGAAACTCTTTCTCAGACTTTTCTCAAACACCAAGCAAACTTTCTCACAATTCTTCTCAAACTCTCTCTGGTATTTTTATCAGACTTAGAAAGATAATGAAAGAAAAGAAAAATGCGTCGTATTCAAATAGGAAGGATCAGACGCGCGTTGGTGGTCAGTTACCCAGTCATGGGTTAACTGACCTTAACCCCTCTTAGTGCCATGTTTGGCTAGTAACTAAGTTAAAAACTCTTTATTTTAATAAAACCTTTTATCATATAGTTTAATTAATGTCACACTCCTTATAAAATAAATCTCATATTTTATTTAATTTACTTTAAATAAAATATAATAATTTCTCATAAATTCACATAGTCACATAATTAAATATCTCATTAATAAATAATGTCAAATCATTAACTCTCTAATTAATAATTATATTAATTAAGTAATATGACTTATTAAATATTACTTTTAATACAATAAGCTCACATACTTCAAATAATAAAATTCTCCATATTAATTTAATAAATATAACACATATAATTAAATTAATCTACCATAACTGCATCAATTAATTATTTAATCCAATAATTAAATCATCGAAAAATATTTATTTAATTCAATAAATATTAGAAATTAATTACAAAATCTCGTTTGTCACATCTTTTCCCCCTTAAAAAGATTCTGTCCCCAGAATCACGACTCAATAAATTTCGACCCGTTAAATTCTCTCCCCTTACAAAGATTATGTCTCCAGAATCGCTTACAAATAATTAAGTAAATAAATGAAGGTAATTCTTCATCATATTCTCTTCGAGTTCCCACGTAGCTTCTTCAGCGTTGTGGTTCCTCCAAATTACCTTAACAAAAGGTATAACTATATTTCTAAGAACTTGTTCTTTTCGGTCGACAATTTGGACAGGAATTTCTTCGTAAGATAAGTCTTTCTCAAAATGTAGGGGTTCATATTCAATTGCATGCTTGTAATCAAGCTTGTAGGGTCGCATCAATTAATTATTTAATCCAATAATTAAATCATCGGAAAATATTTATTTAATTCAATAAATATTAGAAATTAATTACAAAATCTCATTCGTCACATTCAATCCTCGATCGAGTAGGAACTGTGGCCTATAGACTTGCTTTACCGCCAAGTATATCTCGTGTTCATAATATTTTTCACATATCCATGTTACATAAGTATGTGAAAGACCCGAACCACATTATTGAGTTAGAACCGGACGAAATAGCGGAAGATTTAACGTATGAAGAGGTTCCTGTTCAAATCTTGGATAAGAATGAACATATTCTACGCTCCAAGGTTATACCTCAAGTCAAAGTTTTGTGAAAAAACCATGATGTTGAGGAAATGACCTGGGAGTTAGAATCTGAAATGAAGTCAATGTATCCTTACCTCTTCGATATACCAGGTACGTACCTTAATTTCGAGGGCGAAATTTCATAAGAATGAGAGGTTGTAAGACTCCAACTTTTATAAATAAAGATGAATTTTCTATAAATATCATTTTTAAATATTATGGAGTGAAATTGATATAATGTTATAGTTATGGATAATATTTATAAATTTTGTAAAGTACGCAAGTTGCTATATAATATTCGATTGGTCGGAGAATATTCGTTTTAACAGGAAATATTCGTACGACGACACAATCATTGGTGGACCCCACAACAGAATTATTATCGGATTGAGAAAACGACAAAAATACTTTATGAAAATAATGGCGGAAGAAGTTTTACCATTAATACTGTTGAACTACTCGGTAGTAAAAGTACAGTAATATGCGTGGTTGCATAGTAGCACACAGTATTAATTATTGATGCTTACGTGATAAGTCACTCAGTTATGTTTTATTGGTATTATTAATGTAATAAAACAGAAAAGATTTTTATATAAAACAGAATACTTTTATAAAGTTATTCGTTTTATTAGGCTAATAGTAAAATCTTTTTATATAAAACAGAATACTTTTATAAAGTTATCTGTTTTATTAGACAATAATTAGAATATATTATATTTTATTATGCATAGTATTTGCATAGTGCCTGCATAGTATTTGCATAGTAAAATCTTTTATAAAGTTATTCGTTTTATTAGATTATAAATAGAATATATTATATTTTATTTAAAAGATTTTACTTTAAATATGGACCGTCAGATTAAAGTAAATCAATCTAGACCGTTCATGAGTTAGTTACTATGCAGTCCATTTTTTTATAAATAAAAGCTCATTCCTTCATTATTTTCTTACGAATTCACTAAAACTCTAGAGAGAGAAACTATAGAGAGAAAGAAGAAAAGTATTCTGCTACTTTACTACTCCGATATCAAGTTTCTTTTACGGTAAGGGGTATCATTTGTTGTACTCGGTATTCTTTTTTTCTTATTCATGAAGAGAACTTCTGTTATTCTATTCTTTATTATTTTGTTGGAATAACCTGTATACGCGGGCTACCCTATACTTGGTGAAATTTTTCTGTTATTACATTTTTATTATTCTGTTGGAACATCTTGTCTGTGCTTTACGCCGGACCTGGTTTCATTATTTATTATTCTGTCGAAATATCCTGTCTGTGCTTTACGCCGGACCCGGTTCTATTATTTATTATTCTGTCAGAATATCTTGTCTGTGCGTTTACGCCGGACCTGGTTCAATTATTTATTATTCTGTCGGAATATCCTTTCGGTGCGTTTACGCATGACTTGGTTCCATTATTTATTTTTCTGTTGGAATAACATGTCTGTGCGGTCTATCGCATGCATGGTGATTTCTTTTGTTATTCCATTCTTTATTATATTCAATTGGTTAAAGTTTTGACTTTTATACTCCATGAAATTAGTGAAAATCCTTGATATTTGCGCTTCATCCAGTATCTTTTCATGAAAATATTCTTCCGAGCATTCTTGAATTTTACTCCACAAAGCAGTATCATGTTGACAATTTGGACATTATTGGTTCCTGGATAAATTAATTCTTGAACTTATTTTATTGAATTCTTATATCATTGTCATCATCCTCATGTTTATATTCTGTTGAAAGTCATCGGTGGCCTGTAGTGCATAGATGGACTTGGTATGATTATGACCAGGGATTATTCGGTATAATCATGACCGTAATGTTACAAATGATGTGGTAAAAGTCCTCATTGGCCCGTAGTCCATTGATGGACAGTTGTTGGCATGATCATGACCATTGATGAATACACGAATATCCTTGGCTGTGATGCATGGATAATTTATGGTTGTGATACTAATGAATATCCTTGGCCGTAGTGTAGGGTGGATTATTTATTAAGCTGAGTCTCAGCGATAAAAGTCATGAAAAACCTTTTAAATCATAAAAGATAGTTAATTTTATTCTCTACTTGACTCTTTTAATGGATTGCTTGATCCGCTGCAGTTAAACTTGATGTCTATTGTATTTTATCAGTTTAACATTGTTGAAGACTAATGATAATTTATTTTGCATTATCTTAGTCATAATATTTCTTACTAGGCTAGTTGAGCTCACCCTTTCTTTCACTGTTCTCTTCAGGAAATGAGAATATAGCTGGGACGAGTCGGGGAACGGAGTGATGGACCAGATGATATTATTAGTAGTCCTCACTATTTTATGAAATAGTGTGATAATAAATGTAATGAGGACTTATTCTGAGAGTGGAAATTGTCTAGAAAACAGTATTTGTACTAAAACTCACAGCTTGTTATATATTAAAGATTGTATTTGTATTCTGTACCATGTATTGGCGACTCAGAATAGGTGATGTATACCTATTTTGGGGGAGTCACATGATACAAGTCACGCTCTGCGATACCTCACACAGGTCCAATTCCTCTCATTCAGGATCGTCATCCTACTTTGCCACATAACCCCGGCGGGGGTCACAACGCGATACATATGTCGAAGTACATATCCCCGACAGGGGTTACAACACATGTTCCATTGACACACACATCAACGGTAATCCAACACGTCACCCCGGCGGGGGTTACAACACGTGGTTCGTTGACACACACATCAACGATAATACAATAACCCCGGCGGGGGTTACAATGCATATAATCCATTGACATACATATCAACGAAGGTTAAGCAGCCTTGACATCACTATAACTGTTGGCAAGTAAACCTAACGTCGCATCAGAAACCATCCAGTGATTTCATTAGTTGATACACACATCAACAAAGTCCAAGCAACCTTGACATTTATCCCCAGCAGGGAGTTCATACGTTGGTCTACACATCAGCAAAGGATAAAATGTACCCCCGGTGGGGGTTACAACGCGTAATAAATCGTTGGTTCACACGTCAACGAAGGTCGGGCAGCCCTGACAACATTTGTTGTTGGTAGTAAAACCAACAAAATAGTGACATACTCTGGCGATATAAATCAGGAAGGGGAAATGTCATCAAAGAGGATTGATGTCGGAATATGTTATACACATCCTCAAACAGACAAAGCTTTATTCCCATAGATCTCTTACACATAAGAGGCAATTCTTCGGAATCAAGTTTGTATCAAGGATTAAGGACTTTGGTGATAGCCAACATCAACATCCTCAAAGGTTTGGATCGCACATCCAATTTGGCCATCATTGCCAAATCCCCAGTAGAAGCTATAGGGAGATAGCAGTCATCCCCAGCTTGTTGGAAAGCAATGCATATGAAGCATACAATTGCATCATATTGCTCTATATTGCATCATGTTTATCTTATTGCATTTCAAGTGTCTAGGATTCTTTATCCTATCCATGCCATTGCATTGCATGAATATGATAAAGAGGGGCATCTGTAGACACTCAAAATTTTCTGCACACCTGTTACTGATATTACAGGAAGGCAGATTCGTCTTTCAGAGATAATCCTGGAAGATAACTCACATCCAGTCTGGATACTACCGGATGTTTAGTTTCAACCCCAAAACACACTGGGAGTAACAGCCTCAACCCCAGAACATACACTAGGAGTAACAATTCCAACCTCGGAGTTGACCCCGAAGCATGCAGATCCAATACCGGAACACACACCGGAGAAGACCGTTTCGTCCCAGAGATAACCATGAGATGTTCCAGTCTCAGTCCCAACCATGGGATTAGCGACCAACCTTGGCGATAACCCCAAGGAATGCAGTTCCGGCGATAACCCCAGAAATGCTTGTTTCAAATGCAATCAGCTTCAATCTCGGCGCTCACAACGAGATACTCAGTACAAGACCTGGCAATAACACTAGGAGGACATGCACACCTCAGAGATGACACTGAGGACCTTCAACTATTGCAGCAGTCCAATCTCATAGAAAATCCTGAGCAACATCTGCTTTATCAGCCCAAATCAGAGATAACCCCGGTGAGGGGCAAAGTCATCATCTTGCCACCATGACGGCACATTACGCCATCTCAACATTTCAAACATACATTTCTACACAACAAATGTCCCACAAAAGCTCAGAAGAACCAATCCCGAGTGACTATTGCGTAGGATAACGGATAGAATTTGAAGCTTAAGATCGGAGGGCATCGTCCCATCTTCATGACTTCGTACAACCTCTAATCCCATGTCATTGCGTAACTCTCGATAACTGCGGTCCGAAATAGGTCCTATATACCTCAGTCGGATGCCCAAATTGTAATTTTGAAAGTTCGAGTGGATATCACGTTGCCTACGTGCACGTACTTCGAGAAGGCAGGACCCGTGAAGCCCGGGGCACCCCGGGCAACCTCTGGTAGACCTGCGGCCTAGCCACAGGTACACCTGTGGCTCCACCCTTTATAAATAAAGGGCTTGGGGTGGCCATTTTGAAAAGAGAAAACGGCGAGGAAGCCCTACCCAATTTGCTCTGTACACACCCCAAACTGAGTGCTTTCTTATTTTAAACACTTGTGAGCTCACATATAGCTACTTCTGTACCGGCGGAAGCTAGTGTTTATCTACTTTAAAGATATAGAAGTCTTCTTTGACAGCCCACTATAAGCCTTCTTACACGTTTTAAAGCCTTTCTCTTCATCTTTGCACACACTATTCTTCACATTGAGAGTCGTGTTGTGTGTGTATGCCCGGACTTTGGTCTATGGTTTATTTTTAGTTTGTATATATATATATATATATATATATATATATGTGTGTGTGTGTGTGTGTGTGTGTGTATATAGACTAACATCATCGAGTTATGCCTCGATTGAGCCTAGACTTCGGTCTGGAGCGTTTAATGGCTTTCTTATAGATATACTTATATATATAAACTGTGTGTCGAACTCTGTTCGATGAGCCTAGACTTATGTCTGGTACGTTTAAATGTTTTTGTATATATATATACTTATATATATGAACTGTGTGTCGAACTATATTTGATGAGCCTGGATTTTACATTCGGTGCGTTTACTACTTTAATATATATATATATATATATATATATATATATATATATATATATAGATAAAAGTGATAAACGCACCGGAGTTTACTTCGTGGTGGTTGACCGCTTTTACTGCTTTCTGTACATTTCATCCCTCCTAGAGTTTCCTCCATGGCGGTTGATTGCTTTTACAGCTTTATTTACATTTCTGATCCCCCATGGAGGTGCTTCGTGGTTGGTGATCATGTATGTATATATATATATATATATATATATATATATATATATATATATATATATATATATATATATATCCCTGCTTACTGCGTTTATATCAACTGCGGCATCATGTGAGCCTAGGAATCATGTGATCACAGATTCAGTCCACTGAATCTAGATTCGGTTCCCGTGATGGACCTTTTCAGTTGTAAGCAGGTTGTAAATTTATCTGTGATGTTTGGATTTCCTCATATGGTTCTCATACCCACAAGGAATTCAGCACCTTTTTGTACATTATTTTCATATAGATGCCTCGCATCTGTAAAATAAAATCAACCAAGCTGAATAATGAATAAAATGGGTGTGTAAAAGGTCTCAATTACTATTGAGCACTGGGTTTGAAAAACCTCTTTGAAAACATCACTGCTGTTGATCGATTTCACAATCAAAATATACGTGTAAGTATACACGGTCAACAAGTAATAAAGTGATAAGAAAAGTATCATTCCCACGAGGAATTATTTAATAAAAATTACCAAGTACTAACTCTTAACCAAATCAATTTTATTTAAACAACCATAAATTTTGATTTTTCTAATTAAGAAAACTAAATTAATCAATTAAAACTAGATTACTCTAAAATTAATTCAAATAAATAAAGATTAAGACTTCAATATCCCCAATTATGAACTATAAATTATTTATCCAATTATCCCAATTATTATGTCTACTGAATTGTTAACAGGAATTCTCAAATGCCAAAAGTCCTTTTCCAAGTGATCAATTGACTTCTATTTAATCCAGATTAATCTTGCTATATTCCTATGCAAAACAATTGAATTAAACTCCTTCAATTCCAATTCCTTATGTGTTACATGCGGTGAACAGATATTTCCATTCAATTCACAAACCTAATTATTCACCATGCAAATAACTAAGTCACATGTTATCATTCCCAGTTCTAACCCTAGAATTCCTCTTCCAATTCCTTCTAGAGTAACAAGATAATTACTGATCAGATAATTAATCAATAAGCGCAAGACAAGATAAACAATTCACCTTGACATAAATAATTGGAATAAATCAAATAATTAATTCATAGACATAAAAGGTTCAATTGAAATCTTAATAAAAGAGTTAGTTCATAATTAATGAATTGAAACCAAGAATCCACAACTGAATAGAAATTAAAAGATAAAAGTATGATAAGAGAAAAGAATAGAATATGTTGTCAGCAAATTTGATGCTCCCCTCTTGCTCCTGCTCTTGATCTTCAATGATCTCCAAATTGCTTCAATATCCAAAACTAATAAGAACTAGGGTTAATGTCTAATCTAATGGAGTGTATCTCTAATCTAATCTATGTAATCTCCCCTTTATTTTATGCCTTACATCATGTATTTATAGGTTATAAGTCCAATTTTTAGCTTAGGAACAAACCCAATCCAATTTGGAGTCAAAAAGGTGTCAAAATTCACCCCAAAACGCGTCCAAGCTTGACCAACCCCTTCCCCAGCGCCTCGGCGCTAGGCACGGCACTGGGATTCTGGCCCCTAGAGCCCCGACGCTAGAAATGACCTTGGTTTGGGCGCCCCGGCGCTGGCCACTTTTTTAGAAATTTTCTGCTCTGACGTCCTTTGGGAAAAATGGCCATAACTTCTTCGTCCGAACTTCGATTTTGATGATTCAAGATATTCCGGAAAGAGGAGACGTAGATCTACAACTTTCATTCTTTAAGTTTTCAAAATAAGGTCAGGACCATTATGAAAATTGGCTCTGAAGTGACTGCTGTGTAAATGGTAAGCCAAAAACGCGAATCTAGCTACCCCAAACGTCGATCCAAGTAACTTTTGTCCCAATTCCTCCAAAACAACGTAAAACATGCATGAATAGACACAAACACTTAAAAACATCCAAAAGATTAAGCTCAAACGCACTCAATTTTGAGTATAAAACTCACTCATCAAATACCCCCAAACTTAAACATTTACTTGTCCTCAAGCAAAAACACAAAAGAACTAAAAATAAACAAACTCAACTACATGAATGCATATGCATGATCTACTTTCTAATATACATACGAACCCAGTAATATATCAGTATGATATATAGCAACAGGCCTCAAAGATACCATTGGTACACAAACAATTTATCCGATCAAATCAAAGTCCATAACTCTAACCAGTTAGTCAATCCAAACCTGTCATCACCCATGTTGTGTGTGTGTGTGTGTGTGCTTGTTAACCATTCTAACCAACCATAGTTCAAGATAATCACATAACAAACTTCTTATAAGGAAAATTTCAGTTCCAATTCAATTACTTTTGTGAACATGACAACTCCAGTTAAAACTAAGCAATTACCAAGTTTAAGGGTAAATACAATATTTATTTCTACTTTTATTCAATCACGAGGGCATTTTTGCTCTTTCTCGTGTTTTATTCATTTTTTTTTATTTTTTTCTCATGGCTGTGCAATGTCTTATTCCCTTAGGCTTTTCAGTGCTACCTTAACGAGCTTTCGACCAACGACTCCCAAGCCATTAAGACCTTAGGGCGCTAGGTGTATAGACAATCCTCTCGGGTTTACTTACTCAAGTAACAAAAGCCACAAAACTAGACAAGCATGCCACGGTGTTTATTCTCTCTTTTTTTTCTATTTTTTTCTGGATTTTCTATTTTTTTTTCTTATCATCTTTTCTTTTTTTTTCTTTTTGCAATATATATATCCCATAGATTCCCTCAAACTCAAGCTTTTGCGTCATTCCAACCTTTACTGTCAGTTCACTAATTTCCTTAAATTTTAACCAAGATTTTCCCTCAGAAACAAATTATGAAACCCTTGAACCAAGTGGTTAAAACAGTTAAACTTTAAGTGCTAACCAGTTACATAAGTTTCAGACATGCTCAAATTATCATCGTGATTAAAATTAGAACTCATCATCAATTTTTAACATTGTTCAAGTTAACAATTAATATCAATCTTATCATACGCCGAGATAAGACCACACCAACCTATCACACAGTTTCATGCAAAAACAATGCAATTATACTACGTGAACACATACTAATGCAACACATATATGATTATGCAAATAACTAACTATATGCAATACGACACTAAAATGCACCTAAACTTAAACTAGACATTGTTCTCAATGACTAAAATAGAAAAAATTAAAGCAGAGGACTTCCCTGAAAATATAGCAATCTTCCTCCTTATCCGCTAAGTTTGGAGAATATGCTAGGCACATGGAACAAATTGGGCACACACTTGAATTAGACTTGAATAACCTGTAAACCATGATAGAAGCAATTTTATTAAATCCTAAATAAATGCAAATTTAAAACTACTAATATAAAACCTAATAAAAATTAAAAATTAAAAATTAAACTTGGGTTGCCTCCCAATAAGCGCTTGTTTTATAGTCTCAGCTTGACTTCTTCAATTCTCTATCCAATTCCCCTATGAAAATTGAGGAACCCTCCATCCATCATTAATAATGTCTTTTTTAGGAGGTTTCCAATTGTAATGGCCATTGAGTTTAAGTCACCTAGCATGATCTTTTTAGATAGGATCCCCATTAAGTACGACAAACCACTAGGTGCTTTCTCCATTGTGTTTGTGATCAAATTATAGCATGGAAGCTTGTCAAACACAACAGGTTCCTCTTCTATCTTCCCTTTTTCGTCCCACCATGGTTCTAAAGTTTTGCTAGCTCTCATGTCACAAAGAGCTTTGTCGACGACATGACTGCCAATTGGACATGGTTTTGCAAAACTGCCCGAATTCTTGAACTTTGGTGGAAGAGGCACATGGGATACTAATGAAATCGGTTCATCTTCGTTGAATCTTACAGTTAAATCTTCGTCGATCTGCTTTTGTTGGTTCCCAATTGTTTCCTCTTTTTCAATATCTATATCATTTGGCACATCCGGTTACAGATTTGGTTCGGGCTCATCATCAGTCTCGGAATTCATGTCATAGAGCCAAGTGTATTGAGGACAAATGTTCGAGGCATTGGTTAGTTGTTCCGTTTGGTTCGTAAAATTTTGACTCAATATCTCTTGATTAATCCTCCTCTCCTCACATGAAGTTATGTACTTGGACAAAACTTCCTCCAAATTTGAATGTTCTTCCTGTTATAGTGGACGTGGACACGAGAAATCTAGTGGGTATATTGGACTTGGAGCATAAAATTGATCTTGATGCGTATGGCTCCATAAAAAATCCGGGTGATATCCCCAATCCTGATAATAGTTATTGGGATAGACATAATTGTTGGGGTAATCACCACCATACGGTTACGACTCGAAACTGGTGGTGCATTGATGATTCATATGATTTCCAACACAATAATCACAAGTAACCGCCACACTTTGACGACGTTGAGCTTCAAAAGCGTCGAACATCTTCGAAAGTGTCTCAATTTGTGCTGATAATGCAGAAAGTGCTATCGCGAGTCCATCATTCTCCGCTCCCCTTGGCTGAGTCATTTTTGCCATCTTCGACTCTGTTGGCTGCGATAACCTCCAACGTCTTCGAAGTTGCCTCAATTTGTATTGGTTCTGGATTATATGCTTTTTTGATTCGGACACGGTTGGGTAGATCGATTATAGCTCCCTATGAACTGAGCTGATTCCAAATTGATGGCACATTGATCTGTAGCATGACTCCCAGCACATAACTCACAAACCATTGCTACATGCTGTGTGGATGGTGGGCTCCATGTTTTCATTGGCCGAGTCATGTTCGTGTATGGCCATTGATACGCAAAGTCATCCATGGTACCTGAAAAGAGAGAAAAAAGAAAAAAAATTGAAAGAGAATTAAAGAAAAAAAAATTTTAAATTAAAACTAATTTGATAAAAATTAATATTGGCAAAATTATTAAACTAATTTCCCGGCAACGGCGCCAAAAACTTGTTGATCGATTTCACAATCAAAATATACGTACAAGTATACACGGTCAATAAGTAATAAAGTGATAAGAAAAGTATTGTTCTCACGAGGAATTATTTAATAAAAATTACCAAGTACTAACTCTTAACCAAATCAATTTTATTTAAACAACCATAAATTGTGATTTTTTTAATTAAGAAAATTAAATTAATCAATTAAAACTAGATTACTCTAAAATTAATTCAAATAAATAAAGATTAAGACTTCAATATCCCCAATTATGAACTATAAATTAATTATCCAATTATCCCAATTATTATGTTTACTGAATTGTTAACAGGAATTCTCAAATGCCAAAAGTCCTTTTCCAAGTGATCAATTGACTTCTATTTAATCCAGATTAATCTTGTTATATTCCTATGCAAAACAATTAAATTAAACTCCTCCAATTCAAATTCCTTATGTGTTACATGCGGTGAACAGATATTTCCATTCAATTCACAAACCTAATTATTCACCATGTAAATAACTAAGTCACATGTTATCATGCCCAGTTCTAACCCTAGAATTCCTCTTCCAATTCCTTCTAGAGTAACAAGGTAATTACTGATCAGATAATTAATCAATAAGCGCAAGACAAGATAAATAATTCACCTTGACATAAATAATTGGAATAAATCAAATAATTAATTCATAGACATAAAAGGTTCAATTGAAATCTTAATAAAAGAGTTAGTTCATAATTAATGAATTGAAACCAAGAATCCACAACTGAATAGACATTAAAAGATAAAAGTATGATAAGAGAAAAGAATAGAATCTGTTGTCAGCAAATCTGATGCTCCCCTCTTGCTCCTGCTCTTGATCTTCAATGATCTCCAAGTTGCTTCAATCTCCAAAACTAATAAAAACTAGGGTTAATGTTTAATATAATGGAGTGTATCTCTAATCTAATCTATGTAATCTCCCCTTTATTTTATGCCTTACATCATGTATTTATAGGTTATAAGTCCAATTTTTAGCTTAGGAACAAATCCAATGCAATTTGGAGTCAAAAAGGTGTCAAAATTCGCCCCAAAATGCGTCCAAGCTTGACCAACCCCTTCCCCAGCGCCCCGGCACTGGGCACCGCCCTAGGATTCTGCCCCCTACCACCCCGGCGGTGGAAATGGCCATGGTTAGGGCGCCCCGGCGCTGGCCACTTTTTTGGAAATTTTCTACTCTGACGTCCTTTGGGAAAATAGCCATAACTTCTTCGTCCGAACTCTGATTTTGATGATTAAAAATGTTTCGGAAAGAGAAGACGTAGATCTACGACTTTCATTCTTTAAGTCTTTCGAAATAAGGTCAGGAGAATTACTCAAATTGGCTCTGAATTGAATACTGTGTAAATGGTAAGCCGAAAACGCGAATCTAGCTATCCCAAACGTCGATCCAAGTAACTTTTGTCCCAATTCCTACAAAACAACATAAAACATGCATGAATACACACAAACACTTAAAAACATCGAAAATATTAAGCTCAAACGCACTCAATTTTGAGTATAAAACTCACTCATCAACTGCCATATCTTGTTAAAATTGAATTTTTATATAAATTCAAACCCTGTGTATATAGGTGTGAACGAGGCATCGCACTACTTCTAAATAAAAGCACATTGACCCACATACACACACACACATTTATATAACAGTTTCTTAAAAAGTGGCGGTTATCGTGGCAACACGGATGTCGGTGGGTGCCTAACACCTTCCCTCCGCGTAAGCAAGTCCCCGGATCCTAATTAAATCTCGGTTTCACCGACCCGTTTAGTAGTGTCACATCACTGGATCAATGTGCAAACTTTTTCTCGGTTGTGTTGGTACAACCAGTTAAAAAAGTAACTGGCGACTCTTATAGACCAATCGTCTACATTACACATGTCGGACCTTTTTCACGTGTTTTTTTAAACAAATTTCACCTAAAATGAGAACACAAAAAAATAGGTAACGAAAAGGGACAAATAAAAATCTCGACGTCGACAGTGACTAAAACCCTTTCCTCGACAGAACTTTCTAGACATCGTCAATAATGCAAATTATAATATGAATAACTTTGTCGTCTCAATTATTGCTTTAATAATATAAAATATTATGACAATAATTGAATCAATAGCGTGAGATACTATGCAACAATTATTATGGCAATAATTGAATAAAACTAAGTGACTTCTTACGCAAGCATTAATATTCAATACCGTGTGCTACTATACAACTACGCGTATTACTGTACTTTTATCACCGGGTATTTCAACAGTTAACAGTAAAATTTTTGCCGTTATTTTATAAAAA
Organism: Panax notoginseng; assembly: GCA_016801055.1. Taxonomy (NCBI): domain Eukaryota; kingdom Viridiplantae; phylum Streptophyta; class Magnoliopsida; order Apiales; family Araliaceae; genus Panax; species Panax notoginseng. Next base: position 142,350,155 of record CM029013.1, on the reverse strand, counting down.
GATATTTTTGTCGTTTTCTAACTCCGACAGTAATTCCGTTGTGGGGTCCACCAATAATTGTGTCGTCGTACGAATATTTCCTGATATAACGAATATTTCCCGTCCAATCGAATATTTTATAACAACTTGCTTACTTTGCAAAATTTGTAAATATAACCCATAATTATAACATTATATCAAATCCACACCTTATTACTCAAAAAAATATTTCGAGAAAATTAAATCTTTATTCATAAAAGTTGGGGCCTTACAACCTCACATTCTTATGAAATTTCGTCCTCGAAATTGACGTACGTACCTGGTATGTCGAAAAAGTGAGGATACCTTATTTTCATTTCAGATTCTAACTCTTGAGGTATAACCTTTGAGCATCGAATATATTCCTTCTTATCTAAGATTTTAACTGGTATCTTCTCATACGTTAAATCTTATGCTATCTCGTCTAGTTCTAATTCAATAATGTGGTTCGAGTCGTCCACATATTTATGTAACATATATATACGAAAAACGTTATGAACATAAGACATACTTGGCAGTAAAGCGAGTCTATAGGCCATAGTTCCTATTCGATCGAGAATTTCAAATGGACCAATTAAATCGAGGGTTGAGATTTCCTTTCTTCGTCGATTCTTGCTTCTAGAATAATGCCTTCTTGCAGCTTCTTCTTCATATTCATCAGCTCCGGGTCTGTAGCTTGAGCGACTTTAACTTTATCGATTAAAGTCGGTTCTACTCGTATATTCACTATCTTCACGTAGGTTCTTGGAGTCTTTAACTCTATCCCCATCATTTGTAAGTCATACGAAACGGGCCCTTGTGTTAACAATATTGCACTCGTAAACGCATACAATCTTCTACTTAACAGGCACTGCAACGCCGATTCTATGAGTAAACAGAAGCGCTGCAGCGCCAACCAGCGCCGCATCGCTGGTTCCCAGTACAAACAGGGGCAACAACGCCAGTTAGCAGTTTGACTCAGAAATTTGATTGTTTTAAATATACAATTCTATAATTGTTAATGTAGTGTAATGTTATGACTATTAAATGTGAGTTATTGTAATACCCGGTAAAATAAATATTGAATAATAAAAATTATTTTGCTTTAAATTATATTAATTATACTTTGTCTTTTATTTGGGTCAAACTAGTTAATTAATTTATTGGGCTAATAAGTATAAATTAAATTTGTAAAACTGGGCCTTAAAATTAATTGGGTTTAATTTATATGGGTAATATTAAATTCTATATAATTAGGAGAATTAATAAATAAAACCTAACCTACTTCAGTATTACACTCGATGCAAAGGGAAAAGAACGGAGAAAACAGAGGCGACACTAAGTATCCGAACTTGAGAGAATTTTTTTTCAAAGGCTCAATTAATTCACATATAAAGAGAGATGGAAGTTGACAAATTCATACAGTATTACTCATGTGAGGATATAAGAGGTAAATAATTCTTTGTTTTTATTTAGTTACTATTCATGCATGTCTTTTTTATGAATTGTTTATTAGTCTATTGATGAAAACTACTACCTATGCTAATAGATAATTAATTGATTGATAGTATACATGATCAATTTAGTACATGCATGGTATCTATATATAAGAATAAATTGCCAAATTTAAAAAGTGGGTTTGGAAAAATAAAATCAGTATCATGAATAATATAACATTAGACTATATATATATATTGAACCTGCCAAAAAGAAAAAAAATAGATTTCGAATCATGATTTAAGGCTTTTATTATAAGCACTGATTCATATATATATATATATATATATATATATATATATATATATATATATATATATATATATATATATATAACGGTAATATTGATTGTCAAAATAAAAAGAGAAATAATCATTAAAAAGATTAATTATAATTTAATTTGAGTTTGTATTGTAACTTGATGTAGTTGGGGAAAATAATTTCATATTAATATAAATTATAATTATTAAGTAATTTATAATGGTATTATTATTACTTTTTATTAGATCGGATGGAGGGAATTTAAGGAGTATATTTAGAATATAAATTTGGGTATTGCATTATCGATTCTAGGTATGGATTCCGTACTCTTTCAGCGAGACTCTTTTATTTTTGATTTTTTTGTTTCGTTATTCGTTTTGAAATTTAGTATTGTCTCTCATAATTATTCCTTGTCAATTTATTGTGATAGTTTTATTTTGGCGTTGTATTAGAACTCATATTTCTACTCTTTAGACTAGTGTATCATGTCTAAATTTTATTTTGATATTTGTAGTCATGTACATGTTAATATATATTTGGGAGGCTTTATGTTTTTGATTCGGTTCAATTTAACATGTAAATATTAGAACCCTTTGTAAGACCCCAACTTTTTATGAATAAAGATTTAATTTTTGCTAAATATTATTTTGAATAATAAGATGTGATTTGATATAATGTTATAGTTATGGGTGGTTTGTACAAATTTTGCAAGTAAGCAAGTTGTTATAAAATATTCGTTTGGTCGGGGAATATTCGTACGACAACACAATCATTGGTGGACACCACGACGGAATTACTGTTGGATTTAGAAAGCGACATAAATAACCTTTTTATAAAAATAACGACAAGACTTTTACCGTTAAACTATTGAAATACTCGGTGATAAAAGTACATGTGACACCCCCAAATCTGGGTACTTCCTTCCCCTAAGACTTGGTGTTCACTTTCCATACATTCATACTATCTACCCAAATAAAATAACATTTTAAACCATAAATCCTCCATATAAAAGAGTTACATCATTAAATCCAAAATATCACAGGTTGTCTAACCTTAAACATCATTCAATTGATGAAATAAATTAATTACATCACATCATTAAATAAAAGTTTATCATCATAACCATAAATGAAATTACAAGTCTTCATTACTTGTACATTTTCCCCCTTTCCTTTGTTATTTGAAGGCTCATCGACCTTCTCAACTTTAGCTGCAATAATTATATTTATGCAAGAGTGAGCAAAATAAATGCTCACTAGATATAACTATGAACAACAATAGAATAATAACTGCCAATGAATAGGCTCATCAATACTGAATAGTACTCTATCAATGATAACCAACAACGAGAGTTAAAATAAGAAATAGGTCTGAGGGTCGTAAGACCATGAACTATGTCCACGGTTACAAGTAATCTTTCAACTTTAACCTTAACAATTATACTGTAGGAACTTCACGTACTTAGGGGGATCAGCCCTTCGTACCATGTATTGTGCACAAACATCTTAACGCATTGTGTATCCCCTATAATAGGATTGTTCTTCTCAGTTTTAGAGTACAAGTTCGCACCAAAGAAAGTTTGGTTTGAATAAGCTTTCAAGGGTAATTTAAAGTTTAACAATCATCAACTAGAGGACTAGTTAAATCAATAAGGTTTGATTACACAATTGTTGTTTAATAACAACATAACATAGAACATTTGAGAGTCATAGGTGAACTGACTATATATTAACTCATGCTTGAAAATAACTAGAGAGCATAAGTATTGAACAAAATGAATAAAATGATAAACCTTTGCTTGAACAACAATATGTTAGGTCTATGATCTTGTCAAATTAGGAATTTAGTTAGTGAATATACACTAATTGATAGAAAGCTGGAAACTAAAACTTGCTCAACATGGTAATAACTCATGCAAAGTCATAAAATAACTCAATAATAAAGATGAAAGTTCAAAAACTGCATTCATTATGCAGGAATAGAACTTAAGAAACTTGCTTACTATAAACAAGTTAGAATTAATCAATCATAATGGAAATTCCAATAAAATTAGAGTTAAAACTTGCTGAAATGAAATTCAAGAACAAATGACTTGTTCAATAACAGTTTAAGATAGGAAACTTGCTCAATGTAAAAGATAAGGTTTAGAATTAGAAACTTGCACAATTGTAAAAATAGAGTTAGAGAACTTGCCTCAAGCGTAAGCTATAATATTAAAACTCGCGTTCACCTACACATTTTAGTGGAATCATAATATCTATTAGATATACTAACATACCATAACATATACATTTCTAGTTAAACTTGTTATTTCAGTACAAGTCTTACATTTCAGAATTTCTAAGTATTAACATCGCAACACTTATCTAACATTCATTGTGTACATTAAATTATAACATGCCATTTTCATAATTTACTAAACATTTAACAACTTTAAAAGTATCAATGACATGACACGATTCTGTTTTAACCACCTTAATACATGTTTATTACATTAACACATCACTAACTAAGTTATAATTGTTAGGTTTTGTAAAAATCAAAGTAGCAATCAAATTGCAAAATTAACAGAAGCATAATAAAATCAGATTTTAAACCAGTTACCCGGATCATCCTCTATGCATATTATTAATTAAAATGAATAACAAGAAATTATGAAATCATACTCTTGTAGAAACGAGCTTCCTCAGGTACGAGTTCACCTCCTACTTCTCCAGGATCTCCTTGAATCTATAGGTAGATTCCTTCCTTTGATCAATGTAAGCCACCCAAGTGTATGGCCTCTAGAGATGATCCACCAAAAAAGAAGAATTTTTAAGAAGAAGGGTGTATTGGCTCAAACCCTAGTTTTTTCTATCTCTATAGAAAAAGGGGGCGTACTCTCCAACTATTGGAATTACGTATATTTGATATCGGATATAAGACTCATCTTATAAAGATATCAGGTAACCCTATTTAATTAAAATAAGGTATTATTTATTTAATTAAACTCCTTTAATTAATTTGGCTCCCTAATTTTATTAGGAATAAATGAGAGTACTTATATTAAATTAATTTCTAAACTCTTTTAAAAATTAAAAAAATAATAATTGTAATAATATTAAGAAGACTCCTCTTATTTATTTATATTTAATATTTCTAAAATATTAAATAATAAATATTAAGCTATTTAATTTATTCTATCACCATAAATTAAATTAAATATACTTAACATATTATTACGATTATGCCATTAACTTCTTAAATAATTATTCTTCCTTTTATGATGTGACCCTTTAGGTTCTCCATATTAAACCGGTTGTGAATAAATCAATTAGAACAATTATAATCTTATTTAAATAAATAAATTAAATTATTAATTTATTTACATAAATAATATTTATTCTACAATAGGGATAAGCCTCCCTGACGATCAACGACTTTCCAGATAATATAGATTTTAACATTAATCATAAAAGAACCTTTGAGTTAATAGTTACCGTACAATTCAATCCTTCCACCATACAATGTTCCAATTAAATATAAGACATTAAATTACTGTCAAGTCTTATTTTATTTAATTATATGTGTTTCGATTCCTAAATGCACAACTCCTAATGAATGCAAATTTAAAAACTACTTTCTAATTTCATTCCACCTTGGCCAAGGATTCCTGGGTTGTCATGTATTGAATCACATATGACATTTCTCTTCTTTTACTAGAAGTGGTAGATTCTTTATTGATCATTCATTATCTTTATATATAACTTATTACACCCAAGCATATCCTTTGATATACTCTAAGAGTCTTAAGGAATAAGTCAAAGTGTAATTCATTATATATAAGATACTATGATGATCTCAAGTCTAAGGATCATTTGTACTACTATCACTATAGGAATTTCTATTGACAGGCAAGTAAAACTCCATTAGGTATTCATTAGCGAGTCACGTTTAGTGAACTTATTCTCTAATAAGCACCTACATACTTGCTTTAGTGTCTCCACACAAATGATCATAAGATCAATCATCCTCATCTAATGAGAAAGCAACATACGTACCAATCTATCCGGATCCACTAATCTCCTTTTTAGTAATCCATTGATTGAGAACATTTTAGTTTTAAGCTATCTAAGAATTTAGATCTCATTAGCATGATCTCATTATGATTCTAAAAATATTGCTTAAAACTATGGGTTTATCACATATTATTAAAATAGTACCATGTAGATAATAAATGTCTTTAATAAATAATTCTTTTATTAATAAACAAATAAGATTGATTACAAAGTATATGCTTTATCATCATACATGATTGGCATGTATGCATACTACTTTCAATCTCCCACTTACACTAAAGTCAATCGCCATAGTATCTCATACCCATCTTCTCTAAGTGACGATCAAATTGTTGTTGTGTTAAAGCTTTAGTAAATGAATCTACAATATTGTCTTGAGAGTCCACACGCTCTAGGGTGATGTCTCCTCTTTCAATGATCTCTCTGATCAAATGAAATCGCCGCAACACGTGTTTGGATTTCTGATGAGACCTGGGTTCCTTTGCCTGCGCAGCAGCTCCAATGTTGTCACAAAATAAAGACACTGGTTCTGTAATGGTAGGAACCACACCAAGTTTGGTAATGAACTTCTTCATCCAAATAACTTCCTTTGCAGCTTCACTTGCAGCTATGTACTCTGCCTCTGTCACTGAATCAGCAACTGTTTGCTGTTTGAAACTCTTCTAACTCACTGCACCACCATTTAAGGTAAGCACATACCCCGAAACGGATTTACTAGCATCTTGGTCTGTTTGAAAACTTGAGTCTGTGAAGCCCTCTAGTTTCAATTCAAACCCATTATAGACAAGAAATGCATCCTTAGTTCTTCTTAAGTACTTTAGGATATTTTTCACTACCTTCCAGTGTTCTTCTCATGGATTCGACTGATATCTGCTTGTTACACTAAGTGCATGACCGACATCTAGTCTAGTACATATCATACCGTACATGATAGATCCTATTGTTGAAGCATAAGAAATCTTACTCAAACGGTCTCTCTCCTCAGGTGTCTTTGGGGCCTGTTTCTTAGAGAGATTTATTCCATGGCTCATCGGCATGAGACCTCTTTTGGAATATTCCATGCTAAACCTCTTTAGCATCGAGTCAATGTACATTCCTTGGGACAAGCCAAGAATCCTTTTAGATCTATCTCTATAGATCTTTATCCCTAAATTATAGGATGCTTCTCCCAAGTCCTTCATGGAGAAGTGTTTAGATAACCAGATTTTAATTGATTGTAGCATAGGAATATCATTCCCTATCAGTAATATATCATCAACATATAATACGATGAATAAAATAACGCTCCCACTAACCTTCTTGCACACACATGGTTCATCCTAATTTTTGATAAAATCAAACTCTTTGATTGTCTTATCAAAATGGATGTTCCACCTACGAGAAGCTTGCTTCAATCCATAAATAGATCGTTGTAGCTTACAGACTTGATTTGTTCCAACCTTTAAAATAAATCCCTCTGGCTGTGTCATATACACATCCTCCTCAAGTTTCCCATTGAGGAAGGCCATTTTCACGTCCATCTGCCAGATTTCGTAGTCATGGTAAGCTACAATCGTAAGCAAAATTTGAATGGACTTGAGCATTACTACTGGTGAGAAGGTTTCGTTATAGTCAACTACTTATCTTTGTTTGAAACCTTTTGCGACCAGTCGGGCCTTATAGGTTTCTACCTTGCCGTCTGCTCCAGTCTTTCTTTTAAAGACCCATTTACACCCAATAGGCTTAATGCCTTCAGGTGGTGAAACCAAAGTCCATACTTGGTTTTTATATATGGAGTCCATCTCGAATTTCATGGCTTCTTGCCATTTCTCTGAGTCTTTACTACTCATAGCCTGTTCATAATTTAATGGATCATCATCATCTATGATGCGTACCTCATCGTCATCCTCTATGACAAGTCCATACCTATCGGGTACCTTCGGTACTCTTCCAGATTTACAAATAGGGTGTAGTACAGAAGGAATCTCTACTTGGTTAGGTACCTCACTTTTATCTGTATTATTTTGTGGTTCTTGAACCTCTTCAAGATATATCTTACTCCCACTGACCCCTTCAAGGATAAACTCCTTTTCTAAGAAGGCAACATGTTTCGCTACAAATACCTTTTGATCAGTTGGATGATAGAAATAATACCCCGATGTTTCTTTAGGGTATCCCACAAATCTACATTTGTCAGATCTAGTCTGTAGCTTATCGTTTTCAAACTTTTTGACATAAGCTGGACAACCCCAAGTCTTAACATGCTTAAGATTTGGTTTCCTCCCTGTCCATTACTCATATGGGGTCTTGGGGACCGATTTTGTAGGTACTTTGTTAAGTAGGTATGCAGTCGATTCTAGGGCATATCCCCATAAGGAAACTGGAAGGTCGGTAAAGCTCATCATGGAACTAACAATGTCCAACAATGTTCGATTTCTCCTTTCAGATACACTATTCATCTGTGGCGTCTCTGGTGGAGTCCATTGTGAGATTATACCATTTTCTTTGAGACAATTGAGAAACTCACCGCTTAAGTATTCTCCTCCTCGATCAAATCGAAGAATCTTAATACTCTTACCATTTTGCTTCTCTACTTCACTTCTGAACTCTTTGAACTTTTCAAATGATTCAGATTTATATTTCATTAAATACACATATCCAAATCTTGAGTGATCATCAATGAATGTAATAAAATAAGAATATCCTCCTCATGCATTCGTTGTCATAGGTCCACATACATCTGTGTGTACCAACACTAACAACTCTGTAACTCTTTCTCCTTTTCCACTAAAAGGAGATTTAGTCATTTTTCCCATGAGACAAGATTCACAAATTGGATATGATTCATAATTCGATAGCTCTAGGAGCCCATCTTTATACAACTTGGATAATCTTGTTTCATTAATATGACCAAGTCTACAGTGCCACATGAAGGTATAATTAACATCATCTCTTTTCCTTTTCTTAGTTTGTTCAATTTGAAGTATATTTTCATACAAGTTAAGTATATAAAGTCCATTTCACAAATTACCAACACCATATAAAACATTATCCTTATAAATAGAACAACTGTTGTTCTTTATTATAATATTAAAACCATCCATATCCAATACAGAAATAGAAATAATATTTTTAATGATATTTGGAACAAAATAACAATTATTTAAATTAATGAACTTGCCCGTAGGCAGTGCTAAACAATAAGTTCCTACAGCTAATGCAGCAACCTTTGCTCTATTTTCCACTCGTAGGACTACCTCATCCTTGCTCAGCTTTCTACTTCTGACCAGTCCCTGCATATTATAACATATGTGAGAACCACAACCGGTATCCAATACCCAAGTAGAAGATTGACTTTTAAAAAAATTAATTTCAATCATAAACAAACCTTGATTAGGATTCGATGTTTCTCCAAGCTTCTTCTGCTTTTGTTCCGCAAGATAATCCTTGCAGTTCCTCTTCCAGTGACCCGACTTGTTGCAATGGAAGCAAATTCCTTTGCTAGCTGGATCAGGTTTCTTTTGATCCTTCACTTTTGCCTTTCCCTTAGCTGTCTTGGATTTCTTCTTTTCAGAAGATACCTTGGGCCTCTTCCTTTTCTTGGAAGAATCATCCACTAGTAAGACATGGTTCTTCTTGGATGAGAAGTGACCTTCAACAGTTTTTAACATGTTAAGTAACTCAGGCAAGTTGACGTCTAACTTATTCATGTGAAAATTCACAACAAATTATGAGCAGGTGTCAGGGAGTGACTGCAAGATCAAATCTTGACTCAACTCCCCATCCATGATGAACCCAAGCTGTCCAAGACGTTCAATCAAATTAATCATCTTTAGGACATGAGTCTCAACAGTAGTGCCCTCGGTCATCCGAGATCGGAACTCCTTAGATATTTCATATCTAGCAGTCCTACTTTGCTCACCATACAACTCTTGAAGGTGCAGTAGCATAGTAGGAGCATCCATGGTTTCATGATGACGCTGAAACTCGTTACTCATGGATGCGAGCATGCTGTATTGAGCCACAGATGCATCATCTTGCCACTGTTTAAAAGTAGCAATCTCTTCCTCAGAGGCTGTCTCTGCAACTTTTGCAAGTACGGGTGAATTTAGGACATAAGAAATCTTTTCAACAGTGAGAATAATTCTCAGATTCCTTAACCAGTCCGTGTAATTCGGTCCGGTCAGTTTGTTAGCATCAAGTATGCTACGCAGTGAAATTAGTGAATGTGACATTTTCAAAATTCTGCATGTAAAAAGACAATATTTTAGCAAACATTCATTTAATTAATTACTAAAATAAATTAGGTCTTGTTTTATATAGGTATCTCCCACTATTTTCTTCAAACTATATTACCCCCATGAATATAGTTCGGCAATATCTAATTAAAGATTTACTAGTGAGAATAAGGATCTCATTTCAAATATATATAGCCTTGTGGTGACACAACAAACTATATATAAATAAATAGGTAGACAACTCCTTGTCAATTATATCATCATGTAACTCCTTATGTTTTGCCTCTTAGATTATTTTGATCAAGTGGTGGCACATCCGAATCAAAATTATCTAAGTTAAGTCCAACCTAGCACTTCCATATATTCAAAAAAGAAAAATATTATCCTTGTGGTGACGCAACAAAACAATATTGTTCAATTTTCTTTATAAGCATCAAATGTGATAAATTAACATCTTAAATACTTAATACTTACCTTGTGGTGACACAACAAACTCATATTAAATATTTAATACTCTATTAATTTTATCATGCTAGAAGGTGACATTCGATATTCTAAATATCTTTGAATGCTTAAGACTTAATATATTAAAAAAATTCTAATGAATTTGTTATTATTTAGTCTCATCTTGTTTAGCGTGCATGCAAATATATATATATATATATATATATATATATATATATATATATATATATATATATATATATAAAATACGCATCATATTATTAAACATGCGAAGCATGTTTGCATAATATATAATATATATAATACTAGCATGCACATATAGAATACTATATTCTACCCGGATTGATTATGGATGTTTATTCTAGTTTGGCTTACTAGAGCCACCAAGTGAACCAAAATGTCAAACCCTAGGGTGCAAAAATAAATATTTAAATATAACTATTACATTTAAACCCGGGCTCCATTATAAACGGGTCTTCAAGCGCCCCTTGCTCCTTGATCTCCGGTTCTTCGAAAAAAAAATTCTAACTAATCCTATTACATTAAACTATTTAATTTAAATAGAAACCTTGATCAGCAGTCAAGGGAAAGTATATAGGAAAGAGATATAATTTACATCAAGAAGAAAACTAGAAAAGACGACGTACGCAGACCCCATTTAATAAAACTCATTCATTCAAACTAAAATAAATCCAATCATATTTGTCAATAGTCCATAATCAATCCTATTTATTATCATACATATCATCATATGTATCAATAAATAATATCATTCCATATATATATGAATATCATTTAATGGGAAATTTTATGTTGCATGAAATTCAATTTAAAAATTAAAATAAACTCTTTTATTTTAATTATAAAGTTATTAAGATTAATATATAATAATAATAATAATAATAATAATAATAATAGTCCTACTTCACGTGAAGCTTTGGGACCTAGAAAACTAATCCTGGACATGTATCAGGAAACATAAGATTCACCTAATTTAGATGGGCATATATTCAAGCGACAATATATATATATATATATATATATATATATATATATATATATATATATATATATATATATATATATATATATATATATATATCACGTGAATAATGATGGGCATCCCTTAATATTACCAAAGTTATGTAACAGATTATATAATGAAGTGGCGTGTAAAACATGTAAGGTATTATTAAGGGACCATTATATTACCTGCAGATCCTTGTAAAAAAAATAGCATTATCCAGGATAAGCTTTTGAAAAAAAAATCACCAACGGACTCGGTTAAAAAAAAAATGTTTTCCGAAAATAATTTTTGGCAAAGATATTTTTTTTTCATAAAATTATAATTTTATACAACAAATTATGCTCAATAAATTATTCAAAATATATACCCATACATATATTGAATCAAAATAATTAATAATTCGCATAAAGTTTGGCTCATGATACCACTGTTAGGTTTTGTGAAAATTAAAGTAGCAATCAATTTGCAAAATTAGCGGAAGTATAATAAAATCAGATTTTAAAAATTTTCACAAACCAATTACCCGGATCATCCTTTATGCATATTATTAATTAAAACGAAGAACAAGAAATTATGAAATCATACCTTTGTAGAAACGAGCTTCCTCAGGTACGAGTTCACCTCCTACTTCTCCGCGATCTCCTTGAATCTCCGGGTAGATTCCTTCTTTTGATTAATGTAAGCCACCCAAGTGTATGGCCTCTAGAGGTGACCCGTCAATGAAGAAGAATTTTCAAGAAGAATGGTGTATTGGCTCAAACCCTAGTTTTTTCTATCTCTATAGAAAAAGGGGGCGTACTCTCCAACTATTGGAAATACATATGTTTGATATCTGATATAAGACTCCTCTTATAAACATATCAGGTAACCCTATTTAATTAAAATAAGGTATTATTTATTTAATTAAACTCCTTTAATTAATTGGGCTCCCTAATCTTATTAGGAATAAATGAGAGTACTTATATTAAATTAATTCCTAAACTCTTTTAGAAATTAAAATAATAATAATTGTAATAATATTAAGAAGACTCCTCTTATTAATTTATATTTAATATTTCTAAAATATTAAATAATAAGTATTAAGCTATTTAATTTATTTTATCACCATAGATTAAATTAAATATACTTAACATATTATTACGATTATATCATTAACTTCTTAAATAAATATTCTTTCTTTTATGGTGTGACCCTTTAGGTTCTCTATATTAAACCGGTTGTGAATAAATCTATTAGAATAATTTTAATCTTATTTAAATAAATAAATTAAACTATTAATTTATTTAAATAAATAATATTTATTCGACAATATGGATAAGCCTCCCTAGCGATCAATGACTTTTCAGATAATATAGATTTCAACATTAATCATAAAAAAACTTTGAGTTAATAGTTACCGTACAATTCAATCCTTCCACCATACAATGTTCCAATTAAATATAAGATATGGAATTATTGTCAAGTCTTATTTTATTTAATTTTATGTATTTCGATTCCAAAATGCAGAACTCCTAATGAATGCAAATTTAGAAACTACTTTCTAATTTTATTCCACCTTAGCCAAGGATTCCTGGGTTGTCATTTATCGAATCACATAGGACATTTCTCTTTTTTCACTAGAAGTGGTAGATTCTTTATTGATCATTCATTATCTTCATATATAACTTATTACACCCAAGCATACCCTTTGATATACTCTAAGAGTCTTAAAGAATAAGTTAAAGTGTAATTCATTATATATAAGATACTATGATGGTCTCAAGTCTAAGGATCATTTATACTACTATCACTACATGAATTCCTATTGACAGGTAAGTAAGACTTCATTTGGTATTCCTTAGCGAGTCACTGTGACGACCCCGAATCCGAGGTCCCGAATCACCGCGGATCCGATTCGATTATTCTATCACTATTACTATATTTGCATAAGATATAAACATAAATTATTTATACATTAAACTTACACACTTTTCCCCAAGGTCGAGTAACCTTAACTTAATACACAATTCATAACTTTTCTAACACAAAACATTATTATCTTACAACACTATTACAAATCTACTATACACGTATACTAAAGTTGGAACTATCTTTAACCTTTTCTTGTATCCGATGCATTCGACTTAATCTGCAATATTTTTTCATGATATAGCAAGGGTGAGCATAAAAGTTGCCCAGCAAGTTTAAATTCAATAATATAACGATATATCATGATTGAAAGAGTCTGAATAATAAGCTGACTATAATTCAACAATATAATTGTGAATTAGCAGGAACAAACTTTTGACTGAACAAGTATTAAACATGAACAAAAATATCTGGACCAACTGGTAATGAAGGTGATCATCCTTTCATGCCTGACTTATACATGCAATATATACAGAGTACAATTCATGGCAACCAGCAATGATTAACCATAAGCTTATCCGAATGAAACACTCTTAGTAGAGTTAAGAAAAAATAAACTTGCCTGAACCGTTGATTACCGCTACGCAATTTATATCGCTTTATCCGAAGACCTAATATTAGTAATATAGATCTCCAATATTAGAATAATATCATCACAATATAATACTATTATATATATATATACATACACATAATAGCCTAAACACATAACATATAACCCTATCAGTCTATAACACATATAAGACTCGGTGTCAAGTCAAACTATTGCAGTCTGAGTTGAACCCGACACAAATCTGACATCCCGACGGTCTAGTCGGACAAAATTTCGAGTTTAAGTTTAATTAAACTCTGACTAAACACTTAACCATTATCTAAGATAATTAATATCAGTCAAAATATTTTTCATAAGCTTGTAATAATTTTTAAATAATTATTACTATTTGTCATTAATTTTCAATCACTTATATCGTATTTAAATGAATTAAATACCACATAATTCTATTACCATTAATATTTATTTAATATCGAATATTAATGAAAATCATCACTTAATATTATAATATATTTATAATATCACAAAGTATTTTTAATACTTCAAAATCATATTTATATGATTTTTAAACAGTTAAATTCATTATCCGATAATTGCTTTTAATATTAAAATATTAATATTTTCATGACAAAATATCAAAAGTTATATTTTATAATTTAAAGTATTTTTATAACACTTAAATCATTTTTATATGATTTTTAAATCATTAATTCTATTTTTCCTTAATTTATTTAATAAACTAATTATCATTAATATTGATTAATTAACGAAATTCATCACAAAATATTAAAAGTCATCAAAAATAACTTAAAATATTTTCTTTTGCCATAATATAATTTTTCATGAATTAAAATCATTTTTAAATAATTTATTTAATATTATAATTAAATAAATTAAATACTATTTATATTTGAAAAATATTAAATATTTATGAAATATAATCTAAATAATTAAAAACTAATTTTCAGACTTTAAAATAATTTTTCAAAATTTATTATGTATTTTTAATAATTAAAAACTATTTTTATCTATTTTTAAATAATTTCCGAAAAATCAGATAATAAATAATAATAAAACCGTAGCTAAAGGGCCCTATAGTGACATACCCATCGCTATAGGTGTTCATGGTGTGTTCTTGAGCTTCAAAGTCAGTGTACAAGGTGGGTGGTTTGACCACGATTAGATCTAGTTTCCATTTGTTTTCAAGGCTGTTAAAAGTATTAATATTGTAGTACTTATGCAGAACTACAACCACAAACAAGTATTATAGCCAAAACATATTACAACATCAAGATCAAAGCTAGCCAAATGCCTGACAACGCTGTTCTTGAGTTTCTGGGTTACCCAGAAACTCAAGCAGTGTTAGGGTCTTTTTATTCTGCCTTAAATCATAGCTTTAGGGATTTCATTTATGTGATCTTAAAGTTCAATCGTGCAGTGAACATGTCAGAGTACAATTATATAACCTTACATCAACTTAAAAACATCACCCAAGCAAGATCTGGACCGGTCAACGTGGTGGTCCGGGACTGTTCTTGAGATATCTGGGTTTCCCAGATTTCATCAAGAGGCTGGTGGTCAACGATGGTTTGACCTGCTACAACTTTGATCCAGTGTATGATTTGAAATTAATAAAGGCATGTATGGTTAGCCTACATGTCAGTTTACATACATATAACAACAATATGGGCAGATCAGTTCACAGAAAGAAGATCAGAGACCACCAAAAGATTGTCAAACGCTTCTGGAATTATGGGTTTACCCAGAAACTCTATTTCGTGACTGGTCAACGTTGTTTGACCGCTTGTAACTCTTAATATGCTAAGGATATGACCTTGTTTCTTATTTTAGATCATGGTCCTCATGACGTAGAACACATGTATTACATAAAACAACACAAAGAAAACACAGAGAATGATTTACAGGCCCTGACATTAGCTTGTTAGGCCTTATTTTTCTATTTTTTTCCAGATTTGAAAATTTTGCCATTTTGTGTACTTTGATGTTATAGATTCACTATATAGCAACCCAGATCATCAAGTGACACCTTCTAACACAACTTTAAACAATAGATCGTAACATCTAACATCAAATCATAAAATTTCTAGGTTTAGGGTTTTATACCTTTTGAGCTTTGATCCATGAATCTGACTTTGATGATCTGTTATTGGATAGTTATGGACTGATATTGGCTCATCTTTTCTCTCTCTATCACTCTATATCCCGAATTTCTAGAGAGAGAATGGTTAGGAGAAAAATGAAATATAAAGTTGCCTTTCTCTCTCTCTAAATCTCTTATATTTGATTCAATGACTCCAAGTAATGTAAGATGACACTCTAGGTCAGATTGTATATTGATTTTCCAGCACATGGCCCATACCTAACATGATGAGTCAGGAAATTTCTAAAAAAACTTTAAGCTTACAAGTAAGGGCATTTTAGTCTTTTCGCATACAAAATTTATGGCATTCTTGTCAATTAGCCAAACCCTTAGGGTTTAGGGTTTGAAACCCTTAGGGTTTGCAAATTAATTTTCTAAAATTTCCAATTTAGGTTTTAAAAATAGAAAATTAATATTTCCTAATTATAATTAGAATTTTCTAATTATATTAAAATTTCTTAATCATAATTTAAATCTCGCTAATTAGGATTAGTATTTCCTAATTAAAATCGCTAATTTAGCAATTATGGTCAAAATCACGGATTAGGGTTTATAACCCAAAATTAGGGTTTCTAATAGAAAATTATTTTTCTAAAATAGAAATTAGATTTCGTAATTAGATTAGGATTTTCTAATTACTTAACTTGAAAATTAGAATTAATATATCCTAATTAACATTAAAATTATTAAATTAACACTTAGGTTTTCCCTATTTATTAATTAGGATTCACGGAACCGAAATTAGGGTTTCCAGAACCGATTTTAGAGTTTCTTGTAATTCACTAGAGTTTTCTAACCAAACGTTGACGTTCTTAATATATACCTATGGTTTGTTACAGATATCGTTTATTTGGTCAACCCTTGCCCTTTAACCACATACTGTACACATATACATAGAACATATTCACGTATACCCTTAATCCTGAATAATTCACCTAAATCCTTCACAGAATTTTGAAATCCTCAAATTCCATCTTAAAAATATCAAATACATACACTAATTTTATGTCTATGTTCTAATTTTGAACCTTAAATCAATGAATTAAAAATTTAAAAATATTCAAAATTTTCGGGTTGTTACATTGACCCCTTCTTCTAAAAATTTCGTCCCCGAAATTTACCTTACACCTCACACCATACCGCTTATACCATTCATACACAGCATCACATGCTACCCAATACACCTCTCACAAGAGTTAAAATTTTGAAATTGTGCTGAGGAGTCGTATAGACTATTTGTCTGTCATTTTCGCAAAGGTTTTATGGAAATTCATCTGTAAACCGTCATTACTTACGGACACAAAGGGTGATTAGCCCGATATACCATGTACTGGCCAAGTACTGCTGGTCGGAATAATTTGTTCCTCTTATCCGCCTTGGGCGCATAAACTTTTACCTCAGTCTTTATCAGAATCCGTACCAAAATAATTTGGTTCGGGAAATTTCTTTCAATGAACTAGTAGACTTTTCCTATCATTAGTCTAGCTGAATCGAATAGCATAGACTCATATCAATAATTCAATTCAATCGAATTATTTAAGTGTAGCCAAACCCCGTTGGCAAATTAAAATTTTTGAAAATATTTTTGAGAATGACGCCATGATGTCGTACTGTATTAACAGTCCATTTGAAGATGTCGTCATTATATTACTTTGTCATAACACATCATACAATAGTGGAACAATGATTTTCAAATCAGATTCGCACTAAGTATTCCTGTATTTACAACTGCATCACTTTTTATCATCTTTGCACCAGGTTACATGGTACATACGTGATAAATAAAATAACTTTTGATATTTCAAATCATTTTCGTCTAGCTGAAATAAGTAGCATAGACTATACTTTAAACCATTTCAAAAATGATTACGAGTCTACATATTTTTTTTAAAGCCATATAGTGCGTATTTAGCTTGATGTCAATCATTTCGAAATCTAGCATAGCTAGGAGTTTTGGAAAACTTATGTCTCTACTAATAATCATTTGCTTAACAATCTATCTGTTCCTATTATCCTCAATACTACATTCACACACAACTATGCCCAGTTCGTAAAACCACACTTATGAGTTCATTTACTTGCCACAATCATATGAGTTTAAGAACTTACCCTATTCAGACCTTTGGCATCCATTCGCTGAGGGGTTCATAAACATTTCATATAACTATGAATCAAGAATGTCACATAAGTATGAGTTTTAAGAACTCGTACTTAACCTTGTATCCTCTACCTATGACCTATCTATCTGTTATACACATGAGAAAGGAATCACCCTCTTAACATGCATATAGCAAATAGCGCGACACAAACATTTCAATGATTATCAATGCTAGAAACTAAGTAGTTTTTACACCAAGTACAATTCCCCGCCCATACAAGGAATCAAACAACTCAGCTGTCGACATGAATCCTCAATTGAATCCCCACCTAACACTAACCCCCTTCTCAATACGAATTTCATTCAACTCGTATTCATAATCCTTTCCTGAATCTGTACCAATTCATAGTACAACTGACACCCAACAATCTTGATGTAACTTTTCAATCATCAGATTGATTCTTATCCCTGCTATCACTTTATTAGATCACGGAGTGATCTCATCGTATATGTTACGATTCATTTCTATATCTAGATCATTTTGTTTTACGATCTCCTATCACTTCACTTTCAGTCTTTTAGACTCTATCTATTTCTCACTACTATTCAACTTTTATTATCAGAGTTAGGGAACTCTGTATCTTATAATTCGCCGAGATTTATCTTTGAATCTTACCGACCCAACTAACTCTATGTGAGTTAGTACTTATCCTAAGCACTGTGGTTATTGGTCTCAGGTATTCCTACCTAAGCTTCATAACCAACAACTCTGATACCAACTGTGACGGCCCCGAATCCGAGGTCCCGAATCACCGCGGATCCGGTTCGATCATTCTATCACTATTACTATATTTGCGGAAGATATAAACATAAATTGTTTATACATTAAACTTACACACTTTTCCCCAAGGTCGAGTAACCTTAACTTAATACATAATTCATAACTTTTCTAACACATAACATTATTATCTTATAACACTATTACAAATCTACTGCACACGTATACTAAAGCTGAAACTGTCTTTAACCTTTCCTTTTATCCGATTCGTTCGACTTAATCTGTAATATTTTATCATGATATAGCAAGGGTGAGCATAAAAGTTGCCTAGCAAGTTTAATTCAATAATATAACGATATATCATGATTGAAAGAGTCTGAATAATAAGCTGGCTATAATTTAACAATATAATTGTGAACTAGCAGGAACAAACTTTTGACTGAACAAGTATTAAACATGAACAAAAGTATCTGGACCAACTGGTAATGAAGGTGATCAGCCTTTCATACCTGACTTATATATGCAATATGTACAGAGTATAATTCATGGCAACCAGGAATGATTAACCATAAGCTTATCCGAATGAAACACTCTTAGTAGAGTTAAGTAAAAACAAACTTGCCTGAACCGTTGATTACCGCTACGCAATTTATATCGCTTTATCCGAAGACCTAATATTAGTAATATAGATCTTCAATATTAGAATAATATCATCACAATATAATACTATTATATATATATATATATATATATATATATATATACACACACACACACACACACAAAATAGCCTAAACACATAACATATAACCCTATCAGTTTATAACATACATAAGACTCGGTGTTAAGTCAAACTATTGCAGTCTGAGTTGAACCCGACACAAAATCTGACATCCCGACGGTCTAGTCGGACAAAACTTCGAGTTTAAGTTCAATTAAACTCTGACTAAACACTTAACCATTATCTAAAATAATTAATATCAGTCAAAATATTTTTCATAAGCTCGTAATAATTTTTAAATAATTATTACTATTTATCATGAATTTTCAATCACTTATATCGTATTTAAATGAATTAAATACCACATAATTCTATTATCATTAATATTTATTTAATATCAAATATTAATGAAAATCATCACTTAATATTATAATATATTTATAATATCACAAAGTATTTTTAATACTTCAAAATCATATTTATATGATTTTTAAACAGTTAAATTTATTATCTGATAATTGCTTTTAATATTAAAATATTAATATTTTCATGACAAAATATCAAAGTTATATTTTATAACTTAAAATATTTTTATAACACTTAAATCATTTTTATATGATTTTTAAATCATTAATTCTATTTTTTCCTTAATTTATTTAATAAACTAATTATCATTAATATCGATTAATTAATTAAATTCATCACAAAATATTAAAAGTCATCAAAAATAACTTAAAATATTTTCTTTTGCCATAATATAATTTTTCATGAATTAAAATCATTTTTAAATAATTTATTTAATATTATAATTAAATAAATTAAATACTATTTATATTCCAAAAATATTAAATATTTATGAAATATACTCTAAATAATTAAAAACTATTTTTCAGACTTTAAAATAATTTTTCAGAATTTATTATATATTTTTAATAATTAAAAATCATTTTTATCTATTTTTAAATAATTTTCGAAAAATCAGATAATAAATAATAATAAAACCGTAGCTAAAGGGCCCTATAGCGACATACCCGTCACTATAGGTGTTCTTGAGCTTCGAAGTCAGTTTACAAGGTGGGTGGTTTGACCACGATTAGATATAGTTTCCATTTGTTTTCAAGGCTGTTAAAAGTATTAATATTGTAGTACTTATGCAGAACTACAACCACAAACAAGTATTATAGCCAAAACATATTACAACATCAAGATCAAAGCTAGCCAAATGCCTGACAACGTTGTTCTTGAGTTTTTGGGTTACCCAGAAACTCAAGCAATGTTAGGGTCTTTTTATTCTGCCTTAAATCATAGCTTTATGGATTTCATTTATGTGATCTTAAAGTTCAATCGTGTAGTGAACATGTCAGAGTACAATTATATAACCTTACATCAACTTAAAAACATCACTCAAGCAAGATCTGGACCGGTCAACGTGGTGGTCCGGGACTGTTCTTGAGAAATCTGGGTTTCCTAGATTTCATCAAGAGGCTGGTGGTCAACGATGGTTTGACCTGCTACAACTTTGATCCAATGTATAATTTGGAATTAATAAAGGCATGTAAGGATAGCCTACATGTCAGTCTACATACATATAACAACAACATGGCCAGATCAGTTCACAGAAAGAAGATCAGAGACCACCAAAAGATTGTCAGACACTTCTAGAATTCTGGGTTTGCCCAGAAACTCTATTTCGTGACTAGTCAACGCTGTTTGACCGCTTATAACTCTTAATATACTAAGGATATGACCTTGTTTCTTGTTTTAGATCATGGTTCTCATGATATAGAACAAATGTATAACATAAAACAACACAAAGAAAACACAGAGAAGGATTTACAGGCCCTGACATTAGCTTGTCAGGCCTTATTTTTCCATTTTTTTCCAGATTTGAAAATTTTGCCATTTTGTGTACTTTGATGTTATGGATTCACTATATAGCAACCCAGATCATCAAGTGACACCTTCTAACACAACTTTAAACAATAGATCCTAACATCTAACATCAAATCATAAAATTTCTAGATTTAGGGTTTTATACCTTTTGAGCTTTGATCCATGAATCTGACTTTGATGATCTGTTATTGGATAGTTATGGACTGATATTGGCTCATCTTTTCTCTCTCTGTCACTCTATATCCCGAATTTCTAGAGAGAGAAGTGTTAGGAGTAAAATGAAATATAAAGTTGCCTTTCTCTCTCTCTAAATCTCTTATATTTGATTCAATGACTCCAAGTAATGTAAGATGACACTCTAGGTCAAATTGTATATTGATTTTTCAGCACATGGCCTATACCTAACATGATGAGTCATGAAATTTCTAGAAAAACTTTAAGTTTACAAGTAAGGGCATTTTAGTCTTTTCGTATACAAAATTAATGGCATTCTTATCAATTAGCCAAACCCTTAGGGTTTAGGGATTGCAAATTAATTTTCTAAAATTTTCAATTTAGGTTTTAAAAATAGAAAATTAATATTTTTTAATTATAATTAGAATATTCTAATTATATTAAAATTTCTTAATCATAATTTAAATCTTGCTAATTAGGATTAGTATTTTCTAATTAAAATCGCTAATTTAGCAATTATTGTCAAAATCACGGATTAGGGTTTATAACCCAAAATTAGGGTTTCTAATAGAAAATTAATTTTCTAAAATAGAAATTAGATTTCGTAATTAGATTAGGGTTTTCTAATTACTTAACTTGAAAATTAGAATTAATATATCCTAATTAACATTAAAATTATTAAATTAACACTTAGGTTTTTCCTATTTATAAATTAGGATTCCCGGAACCGAAATTAGGATTTCTAGAACCGATTTTAGGGTTTCTTGTAATTCGCTAGAGTTTTCTAACCGAACGTTGACGTTCTTAATATATACCTAGGGTTTGTTACAGATACCGTTTATCTGGTCAACCCTTGACCCTTAACCATATACTGTACACATATACACAGAACATATTCACGTATACCCTTAATCCTGAATAATTCACCTAAATCCTTCACAGAATTTTGAAATCCTCAAAATTCCATCTTAAAAATATCAAACACATACACTAATTTTCTTTCTAGGTTCTAATTTTGAACCTTAAATCAATTAATTAAAATTTTAAAAATATTCATAATTCTCGGGTTGTCACAGTCATGTTCAGTGAACTTATTCTCTAATAAGCACCTACATACTTGCTTTAGTGTCTCCACACAAATGATCATGAGATCAATCATCCTCATCCAATGAGCAAGCAACGTACGTACCAATCTATCTGGATCCACTAATCCCCTTTTTAGTAATCCATTGATTGGGAACATTTTAGTTTTAAGCTATCTAAGAATTTAGATCTCATTAGCATGATCTCATGATGATTCTAAAAGCATTCTTTAAAACTATGGGTTTATCACATATTATTAAAACATCACCATGTAGATAATAAATGCCTTTAATAAATAATTCTTTTATTAATAAACAAATAAGATTGATTACAAAGTATATGCTTTATCATCATACATGATTGGCTTGTATGCATACTACTTTCAATAATGAGTGTCCAAGGTATGCAGAAATAGCAGACTTTACTGTCTGTGACTGGCTACTGGCGCGGCCGCGCCAGTTTTACACTGGATTACAACGCGCCCGCGCCAAGAGACAGCGCGCCCGTGCGATGCATCAGTTATAGTTTTGCAGAACGTGATTCGACATAGTTTTTAGGCCAACTAACACGAATTTCACCCACAAAACAGTGAAACTAACATCTATAATTGATATAAAACTATCACAAACATGATTGCTAACATATTCAACTACTTAGAATAATTTAACAATCATTTTAACTAATTTAATTCCTTAAATTTCATGTATACAAAAACTCCATTTTTGACATCCTTTACAAAAATCGTCACTGCGATTACAATTCTACACCGAATTACTCCATTGAAATTACGTTATCTTCGTTTCTTACTAAACTAACATATACAAGACTCAATTCACAGATTATCATACTAATTGACCAACAAATTTTGTACTTTCATAAACCAAATGAAAATATTCATTGTAAACACTTTTCTTACTTATTAACCGTAATTAGCATAACCAATTCATATCTAAATGCAAACTCTAACATCACAAACATGCATAATCACAATTATCAGTTATACATACCAACAATTCAACAAATTGAATTCACAGACTTAGAAGGTTTATGCCGTAAAATACATGTATATATATATATATATATATATATATATATATAATATTAAGGTTAAAGAAAATACCTTCAATTAGCTTGCACAACCTTGCTAAACACAGGATTCTGCTTTGAAAAACTCAAGAATTCTCTCTAAATTTTCTCTCAACTTCTCAAGCTTCTTTGAACTTCTCAGTAAAGCCAATATAGACTAACTAATGCGTAAAAACCAAACTGATACTAATAATAAAACGCATACTTATTGTTGTATCAATTATAAAATAAACGTATATATTATAAATATATCATATTTATTATTTTAATTTATTTTATTTATATTATTATAATTCAAAATTTTAAAATTTAAAAGCCATAAGGCTCCGTTTGGCAAAACTCTTTAAAAATTAAAGACTTAATATATTTAAGCCTTATTTGGGTTAAATCAATTTAAAACTACTTTAATTATTTTAATAAACTATTTAGTTTATAATTTATAATCACATAGTATTTATTTGGATTTTCATAACCAACATCAACCAAATAAATTAATTACACATACTATATTTTAAATAAATTTTACACTTTAACAAATATCACAATTATAATTTAATTATAATTTTATTTAATAATTTAACATACCATTTTAAATTATTAAATTAAAATAACAATATAACATCTCATGTTATATTACAACTCTTTACATTATAAGTTAATTTATTTTAGAATATTATCTAATAAATTTAATTTATAAATATTTACTAACAATCATCACATCAATAAAATATTTATTCAATAATTTCAACAATAAACACATCAAATAAATATTTATATAATCCAATAAATATTTAAAATCACAGTTTGAAATTTCGAATTGTTACATCATTCCATCCTTACAAGGATTTTGTCCCCAGAATCACAACTCAAATAATTAAATCGTCACATTCTTCCCTCCTTACAAAGATTCTGTCCCCAGAATCGAAGACAAAAACTAAACAAATAACTCAAGGTAATTCTTCATCATTTCAGTTTCGAGTTCCCACGTAGCCTCTTCGACGTTGTGGTTCCTCCATATCACCTTCACAGAAGATATCACTTTATTCCTGAGCACTTATTTTTTTCTGTCGACTATCTGGATAGGAATCTCTTCATAAAATAAATCTTTACTGAACTGTAATGGTTCATACTCGATTACATGCTTGTAATCAGGTTTATACGGTCGCAATACCGACACATGAAAAACGCTATGAACATGTTCTAATTCTGGAGGTAAAGCTACCTCGTAAGCCACCTCTCCCACTCTTCGTAGTATCTCGAAAGGTCCAATAAACCTTGGGCTTATTTTTTCTTTCTTGTCGAAATGAATTTTCCCCTTCCAAGGATAAACTTTCAGGAACACGAAATTCCCTGTTTTAAACTTGCGATTCTGCCTGTGTTGATCAGCATACTTCTTCTGTCGATCTTGAGCAGTTACCAGTCTTGCTCTGATGAGTTTTATAACTTCAGCGGTCTGCTGTACCAGTTTTGGTCCTAACATTTGATGTTCACCAACTTCATCCCAGCATAGTGGAGTTATGCATTTCCTGCCGTATAACGCCTCGTATGGCGGTATACCAATGCTTGCATGGTAACTGTTGTTATATGTAAATTCCACCAACGGTAAATGATCATCCCAGTTTCCTTTAAAGTTCATGATGCACGCTCTGAGCATATCTTCTAACGTCTGCATTGTTTATTCACTTTGGCCATCGATTTACGAATGATATGTTGTACTCATCTTTAGTTGCGTTCCCATGCATTCCAGTAGCCTCTTCCAAAAATTTGAGGTGAACCTCGAATCTCTATCTGATACTATTGACATTGGAACTCCATGTCTTGATACGATCTCTTTAACGTACAGTTTTGCCAATTGATCAAGGTTAAACCTAACCTTTATTGGCGAAAAGTGGGCTGATTTTGTTAATCTATCCACTGCCACACAAATTCCATCGTATCCCTTCTGAGTCGTTGGAAGACCTTCCACAAAATCCATTATGATATGCTCTCATTTCCATTCTGGTATTTCCAACGGTTGAAGTAACCCGCTTGGCCTTTAATGTTCTACCTTCACTCTCTGACATGTCAAACACTTTGCAACACATTATGCAACGTCTCTTTTCATATTTGGCCACCAAATGTGTTACCGCAAATCTTGATACATTTTCATACTTCCCGGATGAATTGAATATCTTGAGTTATGAGCCTCTGTCAAGATTTCTTCTTTGATATCCTGTACTGCTGGAACCCAAATTCATCCCTCGAATCTTAGCATTCCCTAAGTATCAAGTTTATACTTCATCTCTTTACCCTCGACCACACTTTCCTTTATTTTTCTGCATTCTTCATCTTGTATTTGAGCGTTCCTCACCTTGTCCACCAAAGTTGGACTAGCTTCCATCTGGTAAAATTTTTTGTTGGATTCTTTTGGAAATTTGATTTCCAACTCTAGCCTTGCCATCGCTGAAATAAGCTCCTCCTTATTGGTTAACAACATTAACTTTTCTCTGCCTTTCCTACTCAAGGCATCTGCAACCACGTTTGCTTTGCCCGAATGATAAAAGATTTCGCCATCATAATCTTTTATTAATTCCATCCATCTCCTTTGACGCATGTTCAGGTCCTTCTGTGTGAAAATATAATTCAGACTCTTATGGTCTGTGTATATCTCACATTTTTCTCCATAGAGATAGTGTCTCCATATCTTCAGAGCAAACTCAACTGCCGCCAACTCTAAATCATGAGTCGAATACCCTTTTTCATAGTCTTTCAATTGCCTTGATGCATACACAATGACCTTACCATTTTACATAAGGACACAACCCAACCCTTTGTGTGAAGCATCACTATAGACCACAAAGTTCCCTATATTATCTGGTAATGACAATACAGGCGCTACACTAAGTCTCTTCTTCAATTCTGCAAAACTTTCCTAACACTTCTCCGTCCAAACAAATTTTACAGTTTTCCTTATCAAATTTGTTAACGGAGTGGCAATTTTGGAGAAATCTTGAATAAATCGTCTATAATACCCTGCCAATCCCAAGAAACTTCTCACTTCTGATGGAGTTCTTGGTTGTTCCCAATTTATCACAACTTCGACTTTTGAAGGATCCACTGAAATTCCATCCTTGTCAATTACATGCCCAAGAAATTGTACACGTTCCAGCTAAAATTCACATTTAGAGAATTTTGTGTACAAATTTTCTTTTCTTAGCGTCTCCAGCGTCAAACGTAAATGTTCCTCGTGTTCTCCTTGCGATTTGGAAAACACCAAAATATCATCGATGAACACCACCACAAACTTGTCTAAAAATGATTTAAACACCCTGTTCATCAAATTCATGAACGCTGTAGGGGCGTTTGTCAAACCAAAAGACATCACCAAGAATTCGTAATGTCCATACTGATTAAAAATTTGACTTTTCATTTTAAGTCTGCTGTAGCGTGATTACTATAAGGGGGTGTATTTGCTAGTTATAGATCATTATTATTATCAGTTATATTTTCCATTTTAGGGTTTCATAGAGCTAGAGAGATTTCATAGCTATCTACTACTATTTTACTTCTCTATTTAGATCTAGTATCTTTTGATTACTGAAGTTTCACTTTGGACCGATTGTGGTTATAAACTGAGTTTGGAAGCTCGCTTTGAGCATGGATTAATCAAATTTGCATTCTCTTTTCTCTTCACTCTCTTTTTTTCATTGTGACTTCTGATGCTTGACTTATATCCCATAATGGTTGTTGATTCAGAGATGAACTAACCACTAACCACCATTATGGGATTCTAATGAATCTTATTGTGTAGTTCAGATTTATATGCCTTGTTGTGATGCTTGAATGATTATAGTTGGATTGCCTAACTTGGTTGTGCTTATTTCTTAGATGATTCATCACCATCTACCTTAATAACTTGTATGGAATTAAAAGAGGAAATATAAGTTCAGATCTGACCTTGTTGGCATATGTTCATGAAATTTACATATGATAGATTTTGTGATTTGTAATCCGGATAGACATATACCGGCTTACCATGTGTAGTCACTAAGAGAGCTTGCACTTAAATGGATATTACTTGTGACGCCCCCAAAATAGGTATACAACACCCATTCTAAGTCGTCAAAATATATGGTACAGAAATAACTACAACTTTATTAATACAACATAAAAACTGTGAGTTTAAATACAAATATTGCCATCTAGACAATATCCACACTCAAATAAGTCCTCTTTATAATTATTGATACATTATTTTATAAAAATGGCGAGGACTACTAAAACGACTTTCTAGAACCTTCATTCCATACCCCGACTAGTACTCGCTACATTCTCGCCTCCTGAGAAGAAAAATAGAACAAAAGGAAAAGGGTGAGCTCAACTAGCCCAGTAAAGAACATTATGACTAAGATAATATAAAACAAATTATCGTTAGTCTTCAACAGGGAAAAATCTAATAGAATACAATAGACAACAAGTTTTAAATCAATATTCGCAGCGGAAATAATAATTCATTAGAAGAGTTAAGTAGAGAATGAAATCTACTATCTTCTATATATGAATTTAAAAGTTCATCGTCTATCTTTTATCCCTGTAACATCAATCAATATATATCCGGAATCAAATATTCATCTTTGCACTACAGGCCAAAGATATTCATCAGTTGGTTATGTTCATCTAAACACCTGTTCATCTTTGCACTACAGGCCAAAGATATTCATCAGAAATCATTCATCTTTGCGTTACAGGCCAAAGATATTCAGTTATATCATCATTTAGGACTGAGGATGATGAAAAATATTTTAAAGAAAACGAATCCAGTGAAACAAAAGAATAAATATTAAGGATTCGTATTTCAGCTATTCCATGTCCAAAAATACCTCATAAGTAATCATAGTGGAGTAAAATTCAAGAATGATCAAAACATGGATACAATCAAAGCTAGTATCCATAATAGATATTTTGGACGAAAAACAAAAATTTATTTTTTCTGTGAATAGTGCCGTATTCGTGAATAGTGCCGTATACGTGAATAGTGACTCCGACACTAAAAGATAGAAATTTCATAAAAAAACATCATCATGCTTCGTGAATAGTACTTATGAATAGTAACTCATGAATAGTAACTCGTAAATAGTAACTCATGAATAGTAACTCCGACATGAAAAGTTCCAAATTTGATAAAAATTTCCAACCAACATTTCGGCACAATGATATTGAAGTAATAATATCATTTTCGAATAAAATAACATCCCTTACCTAGTAAAGACAGTACTTCTAGTTGAAACACCGGATATAGGCTATGACTTGAACTTACATCGTATAGCAACACTCACAGTATTAAAATACTCACAAGAATAAGCTCAAAATATCGAGAGAGAAAGAGAGAGAAATCTTTAGTTTCTGGTGTGATTTTCAATTCTAATCTAAGCACCCTATTTATAGGAAAATGCTTAGAACACCAAAAGCAGAAAATTTAATATAATATTAATATATATATCAAAATTTCCTACGCACAGAAATCTGGTCCAACATCAGCCACACACACCTCATCTAAAGAAAAAAAATGTTTTTCTTATTAAAAATATTTTAAACTCCAAAAATCAATTATTTAGGAATTTTAGAACTTCAATAATTCAAAATAAATAGCCCTTTTGTCAGAAAATTTGAATCCCATGACTTTTTAATAGAAAATTCAATTCTCTACAACTTTGCAAAAGAAAGTTTTTCCAAATTCCAAACAGAAATTGACCGAAATCCATAAACGGACGATTTTACAGGCTATAATCAAATTTCAGTCAAGAAATGGGCCCACAGACATGTTTAACATATTTTAAACAACTTTTGCAACAAAAATACTCTTTCTCCTCATATACTCATATATCCCGCATTTATTGTAAAAATATCATCATTATTATATTATAATAATATAATAAAATATTATTTTATCAGAAAAAATAAAATATCGATTTTCAACAATTGTCACTTTAAAAAAATTTCTCCATCTATAGCCACATAAAATGAATATTTTCCACATCATATAAATCAATAATTAATTATTCACAAATAATATTACCGAATCACAATACTGACAACCAGGCAGTTCCCAGGAAAGGGGGGCTTTCTAATAAGGATTTCTCCTTACTAGCGCACAATTAGGTGACCAAACCTCTCCTTAGACAGAACTTTTTAGACATAACTTTCTAGACATTGCCAATAATATTATCTAATAATATTATTCAGATAATATGAATTATTGCTCCGATAACGAAAAATACTGTGCAGTGACAATTATTGAAATAACAATAATATAAAATATCAACGCAACAATTATTGAATCAATAAAATAAAATACTGAACAGTAATTACTATATTCATTATTGAGTAGTGCCTTTTTACGTAAGAATCAATAATTGGTGCAATACCGTGTGCTACTGTGCAACAACGCGTATTACTGTGTTTTAACCACCGGTTATTCCAACAGTATTAACAGTAACAACTACGTCGTTATTTATAAACAACTTATACTTGTCGTTTTCTTCATCCAATCGCTTTTCGTTATGGGGCCTACACAAGGCTGCGCCGTCGTACGAATATTCTCCGACAACAAGAATATTCCACGACCAAACGAATATTCTCCGATAAAAATGAATATTTTATAACCACTTGCTTATTTAAAATATTTGCGCATTTTACCCATAACTAACCATATTAATCAAATCAACCTTTACTATTTCAAAATGATAAATAGAGGAAATTAAATTT
Organism: Panax notoginseng; assembly: GCA_016801055.1. NCBI lineage: Eukaryota > Viridiplantae > Streptophyta > Magnoliopsida > Apiales > Araliaceae > Panax > Panax notoginseng. Next base: position 142,319,434 of record CM029013.1, on the reverse strand, counting down.
CATTTATTAATAATTTGGGGACTTACAACCTCCCCTCCTTATGAAATTTCGTCCTCAAAATTGACGTACGTACCTGGTTTTTTGAAAAGATGAGGATACCTTGCTTTCATTTTTGTTTCCAACTCCCAGGTCATTTCCTCAATAGCATGGTTTCTCCACAAAACTTTAACTTGTGGTATGACCTTCGAGCGTAGGACATGCTCATTCCTATCCAAGATCTTGACAGGTACCTCTTCGTACGTTAAGTCTTCGGCTATCTCGTCATGTTCTAACTCAATAACGTGATTTGGGTCTTTCACATATTTACGTAGCACAGATATATGAAAAATATTATGAACATGAGACATACTTGGAGGTAACGCGAGTCTATAGGCCACATTTCCTACTCGGTCAAGAATTTGAAATGGACCAATAAATCGTGGATTGAGCTTTCCTCTCTTCTAAAATCTTGTAACTCCTTTCCATGGAGCCACACGCAACAATACATGATCCCCAATGTCAAATTCCACGTCCTTTCGATGAAGATCCGCATAACTCTTTTGTCGATCCTGTGTCGTTTGTATACGTTGTCGAATCGTTTGGATCTTCTCTATAGTCATTCATACCAACTCTGGTCCCAATAAGGTTGCTTCTCCCACCTCATCCCAACATACTGGAGAGCGACACTTTCGTCCATACAATGCTTCAAATGGAGCCACACCTATACTTGCCTGATAACTGTTGTTGTAGGAGAATTTCACCAATGGTAGGTACTTATCCCGCCTTCCTTTGAAATCTAGGACACAAAGTCTTAATAGATCTTCAAGAGTTTGAATAGTCCTCTTTGATTGCCCGTTCGTTTGAGGATGGTATGCCGAACCGAACCGTAAATCCGTGCCCATAGCTTTTTGCAAGCTAACCCAAAATCTTGAAGTGAATCTTGGGTCACGATCCGAAACTATGGATACTGGCATGCCATACAACCTAACAATCTCATTTACGTACATACTAGCAAGACGTTCAAGGAAATAAGTCTCCCGTATTGGCAAGAAATGAGCAGACTTGGTTAGTCTATCAACAATAACCCAAATAACATTTATGCCTTGAGAAACTGTGGGAAGATCCGTAACGAAATCCATGGTAATGTGTTTCTACTTCCATTTCGGAATCTCAAGTGGTTGCAATGGACCCTTTGGCACTTGATGCTCCGCCTTTACACGTTGACAAGTTAAACACCTCGAGATAAACTTTGCAATCTCTCTCTTCATATTGTTCCACCAAAATGTATGTCGAAGATCACGATACATTTTGGTACTTCCAGGATGGATTGTAAATGGTGTATTGTGTGCCTCCATCATGATCTTGTACTTCAAATCAGAATCGTTAGGAACACAAAGTTTGGAGTTGACTCGAAGTATTCCTTCTTCATTTATTCTTGCTTCTGGAATAGCACCTTCTTGCACTTTCTTCTTCATACGCATCAGGTCCGGGTCTGTGGCTTGAGCAACTTTAACTTTATCGATTAAAGTTGGTTCTATGCGTATACTTGACATCATCGCACTCGTTCCTACATATGATCTTCTACTCAACGCGACAGTTATCTTTTTCAGGATGGTATTGAATAGTGTGGTCGTAATCTTTCAACAGCTCGAGCCAACGTCGTTGACGCATATTGAGTTCTTTTTGAGTGAAGAAATATTTGAGGCTTTTATGGTCTGAATATATCTCCACTTTCTCCCTATATAGATAGTGCCTCCAGATCTTTAGCGCAAAAACGACTGCTGCCAACTCTAGATCATGAGTAGGATAATTTCTCTCATATTCTTTAAGTTATCGCGAGGCATAGGCTATAACTTTCCCACGTTGCATGAGAACACATCCTAGCCCTTTGCCTGAAGCATCGCTGTAGATAACAAATCCATCCAAACCAGATGGTATGGTCAAAATAGGTGCCGAAATGAGTCTCCTCTTAAGCTCTTGAAAACTCTTCTCGCATTCCTCGCTCCATACGAATTTGATATCTTTTCGAGTCAGCTGAGTTAGCGGGGTAGCGATTTGAGAAAACTCTTCCATGAATCTCCAATAATAACTAACTAAGCCCAGAAAGCTACGTACTTCGGTCACCGTCTTTGGTTGCTCCCAACTTTGTATTGCTTCAATCTTCGTCGGGTCAATAGATACTCCATGTTTTGACACCACGTGCCCTAGGAATGCTACTTCCTCAAGCCAGAACTCACATTTCTTCAACTTAGCATGTAACTTATTTTCACGCAGCCTTTGGAGTACCAGCTTCAAATGGTGCTCATGATTTTCACGGCTTTTGGAATATATGAGGATGTTGTAAGACCCCGAATTTTATGAAATAAAAGTATTCAATTTTTCTTATAATTACTATTCAGTAAATGGTTAAATTGATAAAAGTTTAAAGTTATGAGTGAAATATGATTTTTTTTTCAAAATAAGCAAGTGGTTATAAAATAATCATTGTTGTCGGGGAATATTCGTTTGGTCGTAGAATATTCTTTCTGTCGGGAAATATTCGTACGACGGCGCAGCCATTTGTGGGCCCCATAACAAAATAACTGTCGGGTGAAGAAAATCACAAATTTGAGTTTTTACAAATAACGGCGTAGTTGTTACCGTTAACACTGTTGGAATAGCCGGTGGTTAAAATACAGTAATACGCGTTATTGCACAGTAGCACACGGTATTGCATAGTATTTTTGAAATTATTGATTCTTACGTAAGAAGGCACTACTCAATAATTGTTACAGTAATTACTGTTCAATATTTTATTTTATTGATTCAATAATTACTACGTTGAAATTTTGTATTATTGTTGTTCAATAATTGTTGCTGCACAGTATTTCCCATTATCAGATCAATAATTCATATTATTTGAATAGTATTATTAGATAGCATTATTGGCAATGTCTAGAAAGTTCTGTATAAGGAGAGGTTTGGTCATCTAATTACGCGCCAGTAAGGAGAAATTCTTATTGGAAAGCCCCCTCTTTCCTGGGAACGGCCTGGTTGTCATAAATGTGATTCTGTAATATTATTTGTGAATAATTAATTATTGATTCATATGATAAGAAAATATTTATTTTATGTGGATATAAATGAGGGATATATTTTTGTGGTTAAAAAAATGAAGGAGTTAATGTTGAGATTTTTATCCGTATTTTTGTCGGAATGGAGGTATTAAAAATCAGGGTTTTTGAGATATTTTGCGGGGGTTATAATTTTTAATCCGACCGTTGGATCGTGGTAATTTTTGGATATGTTATACATATATAAGTTGAGTATATGCCCCCAAATTTTGAACCGTTAAAAATGAACGTATGATTTATTATGAATTTTACGAGATGACTGGTTCAGAAATTGTTGAATTTTCGGAGTTTATCATTTTGGTGGAAAATTCTAGAATTGGTGGGCCCCACTTGTGGTTGGTGAAGAAATGTGCTGAATTATATTTCAAATGTGGTGGGTGGGAATAGTAGCAGGTAAAGCCATCAGGTTGCAGGTCAAACCTACCAAAATGTTCCTATAAATAGAGGGCTAAGTTAGAATTGAAAAACACACCAGAAACATAAGCTTTCTCTCTTTCTCTCTTTATATTATGAAGCATATTTTGTGAGTTTTTAGATACTTGGTGAGTTACTATTCATCAGTGCATATTTTCTTCAGCATCATATCCGATATCTAGTCAGAAGTACTGCTCTTTTGAGGTAAGGGATAGTAAGGGATAGTAAGGGATATTAAGGGATTTTAAGGGTTGTTATGATTTTCAGTTTCGTAATTTTTCTGATCTTCAAAAATTCTGGAAAAATTTGAAATGATATTTTGATGAGTTTTCTTGATTGTGTCCAAAAATGGTGATTTTTGGATGTATAGATTGAGAGTTATGAATTTTATGAGAAAAGACTATTTTAAAAGTAATCGCTTATAATTATTTGTGGTTAACTCCAAAATTGATGAAATTTTTATTGGGAGTACATGTATATGATAGAAGTATACTCTGTAAATTTCAGAATTTTTAAACAAAAGTACAATTTTTGATAAATGTCTAAATATTCGGCTATTTTGGTCATATGAAAAATAGTAAATAACTTTTAAAAATTCTGAGAAAAATATATGTTCACTATGGGACTATATTATGCTAAATCCCAGAAAAAAAATATTTTTGGAACTGATTTGGTATTTTTCATGAAAATGGTCTAGTTATGAGTAAATGAATTAAATATGTTTTGTGAAGAAAGAAAATTGAAAAATAGGATTTTATGGCTTGAGAATCCTATATGAGGTATATGCAGATTTTTGATGAGGGTTTTGGTTATTGATGATGAAATTGTAAGAGTTGGCATTTTATGATGATTAAATGCATTAATTAGTAAAGTGTAAACAATTAAAATAAATTGTTTATAAATTTAAGTAATGTTATTCTTTCAATATCATTATACCGAAATATTGGTATGGATTTTATTGTGGAATTTCTATCTTTTGTGTCGGGGTTACTATTCATGAGTTACTATTCACGATTTACTATTCATGAGTTACGAATATTACTCTTGAGATTAAAACTATATGTTGATCATATTATTTTTATCATCATATATAACATTTTTATAACCCTGATGTTGAAATTCTCTTTCACTGGAGTGTAAAGATGGGTAGATTATTGGTATGATCATGACTAGGGTTCTCTTTGGCCTGTAGTGCAAAGTTGAATTGTGACTGGTATGATCATGACCATTGAATTTATAATTGAATATCTTAAGCTTAAGTGCAAAGGTGAATTGATCAACATGGTTATAATTATTGTTTATATAAATTCTGAAATGATTATATATTTCTTTGAGATATGAATATATTTGGCCTATAGTGCAAATATGAATTGTTGATGAATATCTTTGGCATGTAGTGCAAAGATGGCCTGTTGATGAATATCTTTGGCCTGTAGTGCAAAGATGAACTGTTGTTGAATATCTTTGGCCCGTAGTGCAAAGATGGTTTGTTGACGAATATCTTTGGCCCGTAGTGCAAAGATGGATTTGTTAGTATGATTATAAACAGGAATTGTGATTTGGTATAACCATGATCTTTGATGTTTCAGGTAAAGACAGGTGATGAAAATATTCTTCGTCCTGGGTGCGAAGAAAAATTTATAGTCACAATTATGATTATGAGTTATTCATATGATTGTGGAAAGGAACTGTTGAGTGATGTTACATGGATAAAATATTGTTGGTGGATTTTTAACATGGAGAAGATAATAGACTTTATAGTCTATTTGACTCTTCTAATGGATTGCTCGTTCCGCTGCAACTATGGTTGAAATTTTTATCATTTACCATATGTTCTAAATCTCTGATTTATTATTGATGAAGGCTATTGATAATTTAATTATCTTTAGTCATGATATTCTTTACTGAGCTAGTTGTGCTCACCCTTTTGCTTCACAATTCCTTTCAGGTAATAAGAGTGTAGCTGGGTCGAGCGGGGGTAACAAGGGAATAGAACGGTGGTCATCATTTAGTAGTTATATTTGGTGAAGAAAATAGGGTGAGGCGAACCCAACGTTGGAAGGGTGTTTTGTCACTATCATACAAGATGTCTAATGACATACAACCTCGTGTCATCATAGGACAGGGTTGTGCTCATCCACTTGCTGAGTATATCTATGGGCACTACCTATATAATCTTGGTGTTTGTTTGAAGTATAATTCTCAATTAGAGACAGTGGAGATAATGATAAGTCAAGAGAAGACTCACCATTGGGAAGAATATGATAGTAATCTTCTCGTTTTTCTTTGGGGTCTATTGGGTCAACCAAGGATAATTCTGTGGCCATATGATATCTATCATAACCTAGATGCGTGGCCTCCCATGTACGAAGGTTTCCTTGAGCACTTCCCAAAGATTCTAATTTCTAAAACAGTTTTTGACTATACCTTTATGTAAGGTGCCACTGTGAGGTATGTCCACGGTTGGGACATGAGTCACATTTGGTATATAGTTGTATCCAAACTCACAGCATATGTGTTGTTGTATTTTGCACAACAATTGTTGTAATAAAGTTGTAGTTATTTTCTGTACCATGTATTTGGCGACTCAGAATAGGTTGGATGGAATGGACCTATTTTGGGGTTGTTACATTTGGTATCAGAGCTTAGAGATATGATCTCTGGCGGAGATCGGGAAATAGAACTAGGAGGGGAGAGATGAGTAAATCCTTCGCTAGTGTGTCCAACCTAAGCTTATTTGTTGGTCAGTCATAATATCGGGATATTATGTGATATGTTAATTTGTTAAATTAACCCTTGTTTTGAAGCTGTATTCTAGAATGATATCTGAAATACAGGAGATGAGCAATGGAGAAATCATGATGACAGGGAAGATGGAATCTGAAATGAAAGCAAGGTATTCTCAACTCTTTGAATTACCAGGTACGTAAATTTCGGGGACGAAATTTCATAAGGAGGGGAGATTGTAAGACCCCGAATTTTATGAAATAAAAGTATTCAATTTTTCTTATAATTACTATTCAGTAAATGGTTAAATTGATAAAAGTTTAAAGTTATGAGTGAAATATGATTTTTTTTCAAAATAAGCAAGTGGTTATAAAATAATCATTGTTGTCGGGGAATATTCGTTTGGTCGTGGAATATTCTTTCTGTCGGGGAATATTCGTACGACGACGCAGCCATTTGTGGGCCCCATAACAAAATAACTGTCGGGTGAAGAAAATGACAAATTTGAGTTTTTACAAATAACGGCGTAGTTGTTACCGTTAACACTGTTGGAATAGCCGGTGGTTAAAATACAGTAATACGCGTTATTGCACAGTAGCACACGGTATTGCATAGTATTTTTAAAATTATTGATTCTTACGTAAGAAGGCACTACTCAATAATTGTTACAGTAATTACTGTTCAATATTTTATTTTATTGATTCAATAATTGCTACGTTGAAATTTTGTATTATTGTTGTTCAATAATTGTTGCTGCACAGTATTTCCCATTATCAGATCAATAATTCATATTATTTGAATAGTATTATTAGATAGCATTATTGGCAATGTCTAGAAAGTTCTGTCTAAGGAGAGGTTTGGTCATCTAATTGCGCGCCAGTAAGGAGAAATTCTTATTGGAAAGCCCCCTCTTTCCTGGGAACGGCCTGGTTGTCATAAATGTGATTCTGTAATATTATTTGTGAATAATTAATTATTGATTCATATGATAAGAAAATATTTATTTTATGTGGATATAAATGAGGGATATATTTTTGTGGTTAAAAAATGAAGGAGTTAATGTTGAGATTTTTATCCGTATTTTTGTCGGAATGGAGGTATTAAAAATCAGGGTTTTTGAGATATTTTGCGGGGGTTATAATTTTTAATCCGACCGTTGGATCGTGGTAATTTTTGGATATGTTATACATATATAAGTTGAGTATATGCCCACAAATTTTGAACCGTTAAAAATGAACGTATGATTTATTATGAATTTTACGAGATGACTGGTTCAGAAATTGTTAAATTTTCGGAGTTTATCATTTTGGTGGAAAATTCTAGAATTGGTGGGCCCCACTTGTGGTTGGTGAAGAAATGTGCTGAATTATATTTCAAATGTGGTGGGTGGGAATAGTAGCAGGTAAAGCCATCAGGTTGCAGGTCAAACCTACCAAAATTTTCCTATAAATAGAGGGCTAAGTTAGAATTGAAAAACACACCAGAAACATAAGCTTTCTCTCTTTCTCTCTCTATATTATGAAGCATATTTTGTGAGTTTTTAGATACTTGGTGAGTTGCTATTCATCAGTGCAAGTTTTCTTCAGCATCATATCCGATATCCAGTCAGAAGTACTGCTCTTTTGAGGTAAGGGATAGTAAGGGATAGTAAGGGATATTAAGGGATTTTAAGGGTTGTTATGATTTTCAGTTTCGTAATTTTTCTGATCTTCAAAAATTCTGGAAAAATTTGAAATGATATTTTGATGAGTTTTCTTGATTGTGTCCAAAAATGGTGATTTTTGGATGTATAGATTGAGAGTTATGAATTTTATGAGAAAAGACTATTTTAAAAGTAATCGCTTATAATTCCTTGTGGTTAACTCCAAAATTGATGAAATTTTTATTGGGAGTACATGTATATGATAGAAGTATACTCTGTAAATTTCAGAATTTTTAAACAAAAGTACAATTTTTGATAAATGTCTAAATATTCGGCTATTTTGGCCATATGAAAAATAGTAAATGACTTTTAAAAATTCTGAGAAAAATATATGTTCACTATGGGACTATATTATGCTAAATCCCAGAAAAAAATATTTTTGGAACTGATTTGGTATTTTTCATGAAAATGGTCTAGTTATGAGTAAATGAATTAAATATGTTTTGTGAAGAAAGAAAATTGAAAAATAGGATTTTATGGCTTGAGAATCCTATATGAGGTATATGCAGATTTTTGATGAGGGTTTTGGTTATTGATGATGAAATTGTAAGAGTTGGCATTTTATGATGATTAAATGCATTAATTAGTAAAGTGTAAACAATTAAAATAAATTGTTTATAAATTTAAGTAATGTTATTCTTTCAATATCATTATACCGAAATATTGGTATGGATTTTATTGTGGAATTTCTATCTTTTGTGTCGGGGTTACTATTCACGAGTTACTATTCACGATTTACTATTCATGAGTTACGAATATTACTCTTGAGATTAAAACTATATGTTGATCATATTATTTTTATCATCATATATAACATTTTTATAACCCTGATGTTGAAATTCTCTTTCACTGGAGTGTAAAGATGGGTAGATTATTGGTATGATCATGACTAGGGTTCTCTTTGGCCTGTAGTGCAAAGTTGAATTGTGACTGGTATGATCATGACCATTGAATTTATAATTGAATATCTTAAGCTTAAGTGCAAAGGTGAATTGATCAACATGGTTATAATTATTGTTTATATAAATTCTGAAATGATTATATATTTCTTTGAGATATGAATATATTTGGCCTATAGTGCAAATATGAATTGTTGATGAATATCTTTGGCATGTAGTGCAAAGATGGCCTGTTGATGAATATCTTTGGCCTGTAGTGCAAAGATGAACTGTTGTTGAATATCTTTGGCCCGTAGTGCAAAGATGGTTTGTTGACGAATATCTTTGGCCCGTAGTGCAAAGATGGATTTGTTAGTATGATTATAAACAGGAATTGTGATTTGGTATAACCATGATCTTTGATGTTTCAGGTAAAGACAGGTGGTGAAAATATTCTTCGTCCTGGGTGCGAAGAAAAATTTATAGTCACAATTATGATTATGAGTTATTCATATGATTGTGGAAAGGAACTGTTGAGTGATGTTACATGGATAAAATATTGTTGGTGGATTTTTAACATGGAGAAGATAATAGACTTTATAGTCTATTTGACTCTTCTAATGGATTGCTCGTTCCGCTGCAACTATGGTTGAAATTTTTATCATTTACCATATGTTCTAAATCTTCGATTTATTATTGATGAAGGCTATTGATAATTTAATTATCTTTAGTCATGATATTCTTTACTGAGCTAGTTGTGCTCACCCTTTTGCTTCACAATTCCTTTCAGGTAATAAGAGTGTAGCTGGGTCGAGCGGGGGTAACAAGGGAATAGAACGGTGGTCATCATTTAGTAGTTATATTTGGTGAAGAAAATAGGGTGAGGCGAACCCAACGTTGGAAGGGTGTTTTGTCACTATCATACAAGATGTCTAATGACATACAACCTCGTGTCATCATAGGACAGGGTTGTGCTCATCCACTTGCTGAGTATATCTATGGGCACTACCTATATAATCTTGGTGTTTGTTTGAAGTATAATTCTCAATTAGAGACAGTGGAGATAATGATAAGTCAAGAGAAGACTCACCATTGGGAAGAATATGATAGTAATCTTCTCGTTTTTCTTTGGGGTCTATTGGGTCAACCAAGGATAATTCTGTGGCCATATGATATCTATCATAACCTAGATGCGTGGCCTCCCATGTACGAAGGTTTCCTTGAGCACTTCCCAAAGATTCTAATTTCTAAAACAGTCTTTGACTATACCTTTATGTAAGGTGCCACTGTGAGGTACTGTCCACGGTTGGGACATGAGTCACATTTGGTATATAGTTGTATCCAAACTCACAGCATATGTGTTGTTGTATTTTGCACAACAATTGTTGTAATAAAGTTGTAGTTATTTTCTGTACCATGTATTTGGCGACTCAGAATAGGTTGGATGGAATGGACCTATTTTGGGGTTGTTACAGATGTCATCAATAAAGACAACAATGAACTGATCCAAATAATCCTTGAATATTCGGTTCATCATATCCATGAAAGTCGTAGGAGCATTAGTAATTCCAAAAGACATGACTAGGAATTCATAATGGCCGTACCGAGTTCTGAAGGCAGTCTTCAGAATATCCTCAGTTTTAACCTTTAGTGATGATATCCAGAACGAAGATCGATCTTTGAAAAGAATTGTGCTCCTTGTAACTGATCAAACAGGTCATCAATACGAGGTAGCGGATACCTATTCTTGATAGTGACATGGTTTAATTCCCGGTAATCAATACAAAGTCGCATACTCCGTCTTTCTTCTTTACAAATAAAACAGGAGCGCCCCAAGAAGATGTACTAGGATGAATAAAATCGATGTCCAACAACTCTTGTAGTTGGACCTTTAACTCCTGAAGTTCAATAGGAGCCATTCGATATGGGATTTTAGAAATGGGCTTTATACCAGGTTCAAGATCAATAAAGAATTCAACTTCACATTTCGGGGGTAGACCGGAAAGTTCTTCAGGAAATACGTCATGAAAGTCAATAACAACAGGAATATTATTCAAATTTGACGTGTCTTTATTCAAATCCATAACATGGGCTAAGAAAGCTTGACATCCATTTTTTAATAAACGAATGGCTTTATGGCTTGATATAATAGTGATTGATTTTAATGGCTTAGTTGCTTGAATTCGCACAACAGGTTGGTTAGGAATATAAAAACTAACAACCTTACGAAAACAATCAATTTTGGCATGATGAGTAGTTAACCAATCAATCCCTAAAATCACATCAAAAGCAAGTATCTTTAAAGAGATAAGGTCAACATGTAAGGTGATGGTGCCAACTTGGATCAAACAAGATTTATAAATAGTGTATGTAATGAAAGTTTCTCCTAACGGAGTCTCCACAGATAAATCAAAGTCTAACTTCTCCGGAGTCAAGTTTAAACGTTGAGCACAAGCATGAAAAATAAATGAATGGGTAGCACCGATATCTAGTAAGGTATAAACTTCGCATGAATTTATGATTAGCTTACCCGTGATAACCTCGTTTGGGTTCCTTGCATGTTGACCAGTTACGACAAACGCTCTTCCAAGAACCGTTGACTTTGACTTTTTTGGGACATCTTTTTGAGTCACCATCCCCGCTGGACTTGGTTTCGCTACAGTGCAATCTCGAGCGATATGTCCTTCCTTTCCTCAATTATAACATACCTTAAACTGTTGTGGGCAGTTTGGGCTGATATGTCCTTCTCTTCCGCACTTATAGCATATGGCCGGTGGTCGTTCTCCTCCCTTGGAACCAGTTGCTACTGGTGCTGACGTCTTCGTATTGTCATTGTTGAATCTCTTCTTTTTAAAATCTCCTCCCGACTCGCTTCTTCTATTTTTATGGCCACGATTACCACCAGAGTGGTTGCCGTTCTTATCTATATTTTTCTTTCTCCGCTGGTTATCATTGTTCTAATGACTGCTGTCACTGGTATGATCCTGATTGTGGTCCCTCGATTGACCGTACTCGTTATCTCGCTCTAATAATTGAGCCATGTTGACAACATCTGAATAGAGAGAAAATTTATGAGAAATGAGATATTGACGTATGCCGGGTTTCAAACCTCTCAGAAACATTCGCGTCATACGTTCCTCATTCTCCACCAAATGAGGTACAAACCTGGACAACTCTGCAAACTTCGCCTCGTACTGTGACACCGTCATGTTATTCTGCTCCAGTCAAATAAACTCTACCTCCTTCATATGACGAATACTTTCAGGAAAGTACTTGTCATTGAACAGTTTCTGAAATATCTCCCAAGACATGCTGAGTGCGGCTGGATGGGTACGCTTCACAGACTCCCACCAGTAGTCTGCCTCGCCACGGAACATAAAGGTGGCGAATGGAACCTTCTTTTCCTCTGTGTATCCCAAGACATCGAATATCTTGGTAATTTGCTTGACCCACGTTTTCGCCATGATCGGATCCGGCTTTCCCTTAAATTCTGGTGGTCCCAATTCTTTGAACTGCTTGGCTGTGACAAACCGTGAATTGCTATCATTTTCTCCTATATTTTGAAAATGAGTCTCCCTCGTCTGGTTTTACATGAATTGCAAAAAGCTTCTAAACATCCCATCGTTCATCATCTGCTCATTGGTGTTGTTCACAAGAGGAACATTGCCAGCCTGTTGCACGTTCTCCTCGTTGGTGAGCACAAATGTCTCCACGGTTTTATTTACTCCACTGTTAATATTCTCAGTCAACATTCTCAAATACTGCCATAAAACAAGAGTTAATTTAAACAATTAACATATCACATAATATCCCTATATTATGACCGACCAACAAATAAGCTTAGGTAGGACACACTAGCGAAGGATTTACTCGTCTCTCCCCTCCTAGTTCTATTCCCCGATCTCCGCCAGAGAACATATCCCTAAGCTCTGATACCAACTGTGACGCCCCCAAAATAGGTATACAACACCCATTCTGAGTCGTCAAAATACATGGTACATAAACAACTACAACTTTATTAGTACAACATAAAAACTGTGAGTTTAAATACAAATATTGTCATCTAGACAATATCCACACTCAAATAAGTCCTCATTACAATTATTGATACATTATTTTACAAAAATGGTGAGGACTACTAAAACGACTTTCTAGAACCTTTATTCCAAACCCCGACTAGTACTCGCTACATTCTCGCCTCCTGAGAAGAAAAATGGAACAAAAGGAAAAGGGTGAGCTCAACTAGCCCAGTAAAGAACATTATGACTAAGATAATATAAAATAAATTATCGTTAGTCTTCAACAGGGAAAAATCTAATAGAATACAATAGACAACAAGTTTTAAATCAATATTCGCAGCGAATATAATAATTCATTAGAAGAGTTAAGTAGAGAATAAAATCTACAATCTTCTATATATGAATTTAAAAGTTCATCGTCTATCTTTTATCCCTGTAACATCAATCAATATATATCTAGAATCAAATATTTATCTTTGCACTATAGGTCAAAGATATTCATCAGTTGGTTATGTCCATCTAAACACCTATTCATCTTTGCACTACGGGCCAAAGATATTCATCAGAAATCATTCATCTTTGCACTACAAGCCAAAGATATTCAGTTATATCATCATTTAGGACTAAGGATGACGAAAAATATTTTAAAGAAAACGAATTCAGTGAAACAAAAGAATAAATATTAAGGATTCGTATTTCAGCTATTCTGTAAGACCCCAACTTATTAATAAATAAAATTAAATTTCCTCTATTTATTATTTTGAAATAGAAAGTGTTGATTTGATTAATGTGGTTAGTTATGGGTAAAATGTGCAAATATTTCAAATCAGCAAGTGGTTATAAAATATTCATTTTTGGTCGATGAATATTCATTTAGTCGTGGAATATTCTTGCTGTCGGGGAATATGCGTACGACGGCGCAGCCTTGTGTGGGCCCCATAATGGAAAGCGATTGGATGAAGAAAACGATAAGTATAAGTTATTTATAAATAACGGCGTAGTTGTTACCGTTAATACTGTTAAAATACCCGGTGGTTAAAATACAGTAGCACACAGTATTGCACCAATTATTGATTCTTAAGTAAGAAGGCACTACTCAATAATTGTTACAGTAGTTACTGTTCAATATTTTATTTTATTGATTCAATAATTACTGCGTTGATTTTTTATGTTATTGTTGTTTCAATAATTGTTGTTGCACAGTATTTTCCATTATCAGATCAATAATTCATATTATTTGAATAATATTATTAGATAACATTATTGGCAATGTCTAGAAAGTTCTGTCTAAGGAGAGGTTTAGTCATCTAATTGTGCGCCCGTAAGGAGAAATCCTTATTGGAAAGCCCCCTCTTTCCTGAGAACGACCTGGTTGTCATAAATGTGATTCTGTAATATTATTTGTGAATAATTAATTATTGATTCATATGATAAGAAAATATTTATTTTATGTAGATATAAATGAGGGATATATTTTTGTGGTTAAAAATGAAGGAGTTAATGTTGAGGTATTTTTATCGGAATGGAGGTATTAAAAATCAAATCAGGGTTTTTGAGAAATATTGCGGGGGTTATAATTTTTAATCCGACCGTTGGATCGTAGTAATTTTTGGATATATTATTCATATATAAGTTGAGTATATGTACACAAATTTTGAACCGTTAAAAATGAACGCATGATTTGTTATGAATTTTACGAGATGACTGGTTCAGAAATTGTAGAAGTTACGGAATTTGTCATTTTGGTGAAAAATTCTAGAATTGGTGGGCCCCACTTTTGGTTGGTGAAAATGTGCTAAGATTTTTATTCAAATGTGGTGGGTGGGAATAGTAGCAGGTAAAGCCATCAGGTTGCAGGTTAAGTCTGCTTCGGCGTGCTAACATTTTCCTATAAATAGAGGGCTAAGTTATAATTGAAAATCACACCAGAAACAAGTTTTCTCTCTTTCTCTCTCTAGATTATGGAGTGTATTTTTGGAGTATTTAGATACTTTGTGAGTTTCTATTCATCAAAGCAAGTTTTTTTCAGCTTTATACCGATATTCCGATCAGAAGTACTGATATTTTGAGGTAAGGGATAGTAAGGGGTGTTATATTCTTCTCAAAATGGTATTTTCTTCAATATCATTATACCGAAATGTTGGTATGAACTTTTTATCAAATTTGGAACTTTTTGTGTCGGGATTACTATTCACGTATACGTTACTATTCACGTATACGACACTATTCACGAATACAAAACTATTCATCAAAAAATGAAATTTCTTCCTTTTGTCCAAGTTGTCTATTATGGTTACTATCTTTGATTGTATCCATGTTTTGATCTTTATTTTTGAATTCTGCTTCAAAATTAGTTATTATGGAGTATTATTGAACTTGGATAAACTGTAATACGAATCCCTAATATTTATTCTTTTATCTCACTGGATTCGTTTTCTTTAAAATATTTTTCATCATCCTCAGTCCTAATTGATGATACTACTGAATATCTTTGGCCTGTAGTACAAAGATGTATGATTACCTGATGAATATCTTTGGCCTATAGTGCAAAGATGAACAGGTGTTGAGATGAACATGACCGACTGGTGTTACAAATGAATATCTTTGGCCTGTAGTGCAAAGATGAATATTTGGTTAAAGATGATTATTAATTGATGTTACAGGGATAAAATATTGATGATGGACTTTTAAATCTTAGAAGATAGTAGAATTCATTCTCTACTTGACTCTTCTAATGGTTTGTTGTTTTCGCTGCAGTTGTTGATCTAAAACTTGTTGTCGATTATATTCTATCAGATTTTTTCCTGTTGAATATTAATGATAATTTGTTGTATATTATCTTAGTCATAATATTCTTTACTGGGCAAGTTGAGCTCACCCTTTTCTTTTTTGTTCCATTTTTCTTCTCAGGAGGTGAGAACATAACAGGATCTAGTCGGGGTATGGAGTGATAGTTCTAGAAAGATGTTTTAGCAGTCCTCACTATTTCTGTAAAATAGTGTTTGAATAATTGTAATGAGGACTTATTTGAGTCTGGATATTGTCTAGAAGATAATATTTGTATTTAAATTCACAGTATGTGTTGTCGTATTTTGCACGACGATTGAAGTTGTAGTTTGCTTTCTATACCATGTATTTGGCGACTCAGAATGGGTGTTGTATACCTAGTTTGGGGGTGTCACAGTTGGTATCAGAGCTTAGGGATATGATCCCTGGCTGAGATGTGAGATAAGAACTAGGAGGGGAGAGACGGGGAATTCCTTCGCTAGTATGACCTGACTAAGTTTATTTGGTGTTTATTTGGTCGGTCAGAGTATAAGGATAATATATGACATGACTATTAACCCTTGTTTTATGACAGTATTTAAGAATGGTTGCTGAGAACGTTAACAATGGAGTGTATGAGACTGTGGAACAACCTTTAGTTACAAACCAGGAGAACGTGCAACGGGAAGGCAATATTCCTCCTATAAACAACACTACCGAACAAACGATGAATGATGGAATGTTTAGGAGCTTTTTGCAGTTCATGCAAAATCAGACGAGGAGACTCGTGTGCAGAATACGGGTGGAAATGATAACAACGCGTGGTTTGTCACAGCCAAGCAGTTCAAAGAATTGGGACCACTAGAATTTAAGGGAAAGCCGGATCCGATCATGGCGGAAACATGGGTCAAGCAAATTACCAAGATATTCGATGTCTTGGGATGCACGGAGGAACAGAAGATTCCATTCGCCACCTTTATGTTCCGCGGTGAGGCAGACTACTGGTGGGAGTCTGTGAAGCGTACCCAGCCTGACGCACTCAACATGTCCTGGGAAACATTTTAAAAAACTGTTTAATGACAAGTACTTTCCTGAAAGTATTCGTCATATGAAGGAGGTAGAGTTTATTAGACTGGAACAAAATAACATGACGGTGTCCCAGTACGAGGCGAAGTTTACAGAGTTATCCAGGTTTGCACCTCATTTGGTCGAGAATGAGGAACGAATGACGCGGGTGTTTCTGAGAGGTTTAAAACCCGAGATTCGGCAATATCTTATCTCTCATAAATTTTCTTTATATTCAGATGTTGTAAATAGGGCTCAATTATTAGAGCGAGATAATGAGTATGTGCAACCGAGGGACCACAACCAGGGTTATACCGGTGGCGGCAATCATCGAAGCAATAAAAACTAACAGGGAGGAAAACATTCGGACAAAAGCGATAACCACTCTGGTGGTAATCGTGGCCATGATAATAGAAGGAGCGAGTTGGGAGGAGATTTCAAGAAGAGAAGGTACAATAATGATAACGTGAAGACGTCAGCACAAACATCAACTGTTTCTAGGGGAGGAGAACGACCACCGGTCGTATGTTACAAATGTGGGAAAGAGGGACATATCAACTCAAACTGCCCACAACAATCTAAGGTATGTTATAATTATGGAAATGAGGGTCATATAGCTCGAGAGTTTTCTGTAGTAAAACCAAGTTTAGCGGGGATGGTGACTCCAAAAGTTGTCCCGGATAAGTCGAAATCAGTGGTTCCTGGAAGGGCGTTTGTCGTGACTGGCCAAAACGCGAGAAACCCGAACGAGGTAATCACGGGGAAGGTAATCATAAACTCTTACGAAGTTTATACCTTATTAGATACCGGTTCTACCCATTCTTTTATCTCTCCTGCTTGTGCTCAATGTTTAAACTTGACTCCGAAGAAATTGGACTTTGACTTATCTGTTGAAACTCCGTTGGGTGAAACCTTCGTTACATCTACAGTTTATAAATCTTGCATGATCCAAGTTGGCACTATCACATTACCTGTTGATCTTATCTCTTTAAAGATACTTGATTTTGATGTGATTTTAGGAATTGATTGGTTAACCACTCATCATGCTAAAATTGATTATTTTCGTAAGGTTGTTAGTTTTCATATTCCTAACCAACCTGTTATACGAATTCAAACTACTAAACCACTAAAATCAGTCACTGTCATATCAAGCCACAAAGCTATTCGTTTATTGAAAAACGGATGTCAAGCTTTCTTAGCCCATGTTATGGATTTGAACAAAGACAAGTCAAATTTGAATAATATTTCTATTGTTAGAGAATTTCCTGATGTATTTCCTAAAGAACTTCCCGGTCTACCCCCAGAACGTGAAGTTGAATTTTTTATTGACCTTGAACCTGGTACAAAGCCTATTTCTAAAACCCCATATCGAATGGCTCCTATTGAACTTCAGGAGTTAAAGGTTCAACTACAGGAGTTGTTGGACATCGGTTTTATTCGTCCTAGTACATCTCCTTGGGGTGCTCCTGTGTTATTCGTAAAGAAGAAAGACGGGAGTATGCGACTTTGTATCGACTACCGAGAATTGAATCATGTCACTGTCAAGAATAGGTATTCGCTACCTCGCATTAATGACCTGTTTGACCAGTTGCAAGGAGCACAATTCTTTTCAAAGATCGATCTTCGTTCTAGATATCATCAGCTGAAGATTAAAACTGAGGATATTCCAAAGACTGCCTTCAGAACTTGGTACGAGCATTATGAATTCTTAGTCATGTCTTTCGGATTGACTAATGCTTCTGTTGCTTTCATGGATATGATGAACCGTGTATTCAAGGAATATTTAGATCAATTCGTTGTTGTCTTTATTGATGACATCCTCATCTATTCCAAAAGCCGTGAAGATTATGAGCACCATTTGAAGCTGGTACTGCAAAGGCTTCGTGATTACAAGCTATATGCCAAGCTGAAGAAATGCGAGTTCTGGCTTAAGGAAGTAGCATTCCTTGGGCATGTGGTGTCAAAACATGGAGTATCTGTCGACCCAGCGAAGATTGAAGCCATACAAAGTTGGGAGCAACCAAAGTCGGTGACCGAAGTACGTAGCTTTCTGGGCTTAGCTGGTTACTATCAGAGATTCGTGGAAGGATTTTCTCGAATCATTACTCTGTTAACTCAGCTAACTCGTAAAGATATAAAATTCGGTTGGAGCGAGGATTGTGAGAAGAGTTTTCAAGAACTCAAGATGAGACTCATTTCGGCACCTATTCTGACAATACCATCTGGTTCGAATGGATTTGTTATCTACAGCGATGCTTCAGGCAAAGGTTAGGATATGTTCTCATGCAACATGCGAAAGTCATAGCCTATGCCTCGCGACAACTCAAAGAATATGATAGGAATTATCCTACTCATGATTTGGAGTTGGCAGCAGTTGTTTTCGCGTTGAAGATCTGGAGACCCTACCTGTATGGGAAAAAGTGGAGATCTATACAGATCATAAAAGCCTCAAATATTTCTTCACCCAAAAGGAACTCAACATGCGGCAGCGACGTTGGCTCGAGCTGCTGAAAGATTACGATCATATCATCCAATATCATCCTGGAAAAGCAAACGTAGTAGCTAACGCATTGAGTAGAAGATCATATGCGGGTACGAGTGTAATGTTGTTAACACAAAGGCCCATTTTGTATGACTTGCAAAGGATGGAGATAGAGATGAAGGCTCGAAGTACCCACATGATGATATCAAATATACGAGTAGAACCAACTTTAAAGTTAAAGCTGCTCAAGCCACGGACATGGAGCTGATGCGTATGAAGAAAAAAGTGCAAGAAGGTGCTATTCCAGAAGCAAAAATCGATGAAGAAGGAATACTTCGAGTCAACTCCAGACTTTGTGATCCTAACGATTTTGATTTGAAGCATAGAATAATGATGGATGCACACAACACACCGTTTGCAATCCATCCTGGGAGTACCAAAATGTATCACGATCTTCGACATACATTTTGGTGGAGCAATATGAAAAGAGAGATCGCAGAGTTTATCTCGAGGTGTTTAACTTGTCAACGTGTAAAAGCGGAGCATCAAGTACCAAAGCGTCCATTGCAACCACTTGAGATTCCAAAATGGAAGTGGGAACACATTGCTATGGATTTTGTTACGGGTCTTCCCAAGGTTTCTCAAGGCATAGATGCGATTTGGGTTATTGTTGATAGATTAACCAAGTCTGCCCACTTCTTACCTATACGTGAGACTTATTCCCTTGAACATCTTGCTAGTATGTACGTAAATGAGATTGTAAGATTGCTTGTCATGCCAGTATGCATAGTTTCGGATCGTGACCCAAGATTCACTTCACGATGTTGGGTTAGCTTGCAGAAAGCTATGGGCACGGATTTATGATTTAGTTCAGCATACCATCCTCAAACGGACGGGAAATCAGAGAGGACTATTCAAACCCTTGAAGATCTATTAAGACTTTGTGTTCTAGATTTCAAAGGAAGTTGGGATAAGTACTTGCCACTAGTGGAATTCTCCTACAACAATAGTTATCAGACAAGTATAGGTATGGCTCCATTTGAAGCCTTGTATGGACGAAAGTGTCGTTCTCCAGTATGTTGGGATGAGGTGGGTGAAGCAACGTTGTTGGGACCAGAATTGGTACGCATAACTACAAAGAAGATCCAAACGATTCGACAACGTATACAAACGTCACAGGATCGACAAAAGAGTTATGCTGATCTTCATCGAAAGGATGTAGAATTTAGTATTGGGGATCATGTATTGTTACGTGTTGCACCATGGAAAGGAGTTACAAGATTTAGGAAGAGAGGAAAGCTCAATCCACTATTTGTTGGTCCATTCGAAATTCTTGACCGAATAGAAAATGTGGCATATCGACTCGCATTACTTCTAAGAATGTCTAGTGTTCATAATGTTTTTCACATATCTGTGCTTCGTAAATATGTGAAAGACCCGAATCACATAATTGAGTTAGAACCAAACGAGATAGCCGAAGATTTAACGTACGAGGAGGTACCTGTTAAGATCTTGGATAGGAAAGAGCATGTTCTACGCATGAAGGTTATACCACAAGTTAAAGTTTTGTGGAGAAACCATGCTATTGAAGAAATGACTTGGGAGTTGGAATCAGAAATAAAAGCGAGGTATCCTCACCTTTTCGAAACACCAGGTACGTACGTCAATTTCGAGGACGAAATTTCATAAGGAGGGGAGGTTGTAAGACCCCAACTTATTAATAAATGAAATTAAATTTCCTCTATTTATTATTTTGAAATAGAAAGGGTTGATTTGATTAATGTGGTTAGTTATGGGTAAAATGCGCAAATATTTCAAATAAGCAAGTGGTTATAAAATATTCATTTTTGGTCGGTGAATATTCGTTTGGTCGTGGAATATTCTTGCTGTCGAGAAATATTCGTACGACGGCGCAGCCTTCTGTGGGCCCCATAATGGAGATGAAGAAAACGACAAGTATAAGTTGTTTATAAATAACGGCGTAGTTGTTACCGCTAATACTGTTGGAATACCCGGTGGTTAAAATAAAGTAGCACACGGTATTGCACCAGTTATTGATTCTTACATAAGAAGGCACTACACAATAATTGTTATAGTAGTTACTGATCAATATTTTATTTTATTGATTCAATAATTGCTGCGTTTATATTTTATATTATTGTTGTTTCAATAATTGTTGTTGCACAATATTTTCCATTATCAGATCAATAATTCATATTATTTGAATAATATTATTAGATAACATTATTGGCAATGTTTAGAAAGTTCTGTCTAAGGAGAGGTTTGGTCATCTAATTGCGCGCCAGTAAGAAAAAATCTTTATTGGAAAGCCCCCTCATTCCTTGAGAACAGCCTGGTTGTCATAAATGTGATTCTGTAATATTATTTGTGAATAATTAATTATTGATTCATATGATAAGGAAATATTTATTTTATGTGGATATAAATGAGGGATATATTTTTGTGGTTAAAAATGAAGGAGTTAATGTTGAGGTGTTTTTATCGGAATGGAGGTATTAAAAATCAAATCAGGGTTTTTGAGAAATATGGCGGGGGTTATAATTTTTAATCCGACCGTTGGATCGTAGTAATTTTTGGATATGTTATTCATATATAAGTTGAGTATATGTCCACAAATTTTGAACAGTTAAAAATGAACGTATGATTTGTTATGAATTTTACGAGATGACTGGTTCAGAAATTGTAGAAGTTAAGAAATTTGTCATTTTGGTGGAAAATTCTAGAATTGGTGGGCCCCACTTTTGGTTGGTGAAAATGTGCTGAGATTTTTATTCAAATGTGGTGGGTGGGAATATTAGCAGGTCAAGCCATCAGGTTGCAGGTTAAGTCTGCTTCGGCGTGCTAACATTTTCCTATAAATAGAGGGCTAAGTTATAATTGAAAATCACACCAGAAACAAGTTTTCTCTCTTTCTCTCTCTAGATTATTGAGTGTATTTTAGGAGTATTTAGATACTTTGTGAGTTTCTATTTATCAGAGCAAGTTTTCTTCAGCCTTATACCGATATTCCGATCAGAAGTACTGATATTTTGAGGTAAGGGATAGTAAGGGGTGTTATATTCTTCTTAAAATGATATTTTCTTCAATATCATTATACCGAAATATTTGTATGAACTTTTTATCAAATTTGGAATTTTTTGTGTCGGGATTACTATTCACGTATACGCTACTATTCACGTATACGACACTATTCACGAATACAACACTATTCACCGAAAAATGAAATTTTCTTTTTTTGTCCAAGTTGTCTATTATGGTTACTATCTTTGATTGTATCCATGTTTTGATCTTTATTTTTGAATTCTGCTTCAAAATTGGTTATTATGGAGCATTATTGAACTTGGATAAACTGTAATACGAATCCCTAATATTTGTTCTTTTATCTCACTGGATTCGTTTTCTTTAAAATATTTTTCATCATCCTCAGTCCTAAATGATGATACTACTGAATATCTTTGGCATGTAGTGCAAAGATGTATGATTACCTGATAAATATCTTTGGCCTATAGTGCAAAGATGAACAGGTGTTGAGATGAACATGACCGACTGGTGTTACAAATGAATATCTTTGGCCTGTAGTGCAAAGATGAATATTTGGTTAAAGATGATTATTAATTGATGTTACAGGGATAAAATATTGATGATGGACTTTTAAATCTTAGAAGATAGTTGAATTCATTCTCTACTTGACTCTAGTAATGGTTTGCTGTTTCTGCTGCAGTTGTTGATCTAAAACTTGTTGTCGATTATATTCTATCAAATTTTTCCCTGTTGAATACTAATGATAATTTGTTGTATATTATCTTAGTCATAATATTCTTTACTGGGCTAGTTGAGCTCACCCTTTTCCTTTTTGTTTCATTTTTCTTCTCAAGAGGTGAGAACATAGCAGGATCTAGTCGGGGTATGGAGTGATGGTTCTAGAAAGATGTTTTAGCAGTCCTCACTATTTCAGTAAAATAGTGTTTGAATAATTGTAATGAGGACTTATTTGAGTGTGGATATTGTCTAGAAGACAATATTTGTATTTAAACTCACAGTATGTGTTGTCGTATTTTGCACGACAATTGAAGTTGTAGTTTGCTTTCTGTACTATATATTTGGCGACTCAGAATGGGTGTTGTATACCTATTTTGGGGATGTAATATATTCCATGTCCAAAAATACCTCATAAGTAATCATAGTGGAGTAAAATTCAAGAATGATCAAAACATAGATACAATCAAAGCTAGTATCCAGAATAGATATTTTGGACGAAAAACAAAAATTTAATTTTTCCATGAATAGTGCTGTATTCGTGAATAGTTCCGTATACGTGAATAATGACTCCAACACTAAAAGATAGAAATTTCACAAAAAAAACATCATCATGCTTCGTGAATAGTAACTCGTGAATAGTAACTTGTGAATAGTAACTCATGAATAGTAACCCCGATATGAAAAGTTCCAAATTTGATAAAATTTTCCAACCAATATTTTGGCACAATGATATTGAAGTAATAATATCATTTTCGAATAAAATAACATCCTTTACCTGGTAAAAACAGTACTTCTAGTTGAAACACCGGATATAGGCTATGACTTGAACTTGCACCGTATAGCAACATTCACAGTATTAAAATACTCACAAGAATACGCTCAAAATATCGAGAGAGAAAGAGAGACAAATCTTTTGTTTCTGGTGTGATTTTCAATTCTAACCTAAGCACCCTATTTATAGAAAAATGCTTAGAACACCAAAGAAGAAAATTTAATATAATATTAATATATATATCAAAATTTCCTACGCACACAAATCTGGTCCAACATCAGCCACACACACCTCATCTAAAGAAAAAAAAACGTTTTTCTTATTACAAATATTTTAAACTCCAAAAATCAATTATTCAGGAATTTCAGAACTTCAATAATTCATAATAAATAGCCCTTTTGTCAGAAAATTCGAATCTAGCAACTTTTTATAGAAAATTCAATTCTCTACAACTTTGCAAAAGAAAAGTTTTCCAAATTCTAAACAAAAATTGACCGAAATCTACAAACGGACGATTTTACAGGCTACAATCAAATTTCAATCCAGAAATGGGCCTACAGACATGTTTAGCATGTTTTAAACAACTTTTGCAACAAAAATACTCTTTCTCCTCATATACTCATATATCCCACATTTATTGTAAAAATATCATCATT
This sequence comes from Panax notoginseng, assembly GCA_016801055.1. Lineage (NCBI taxonomy): Eukaryota > Viridiplantae > Streptophyta > Magnoliopsida > Apiales > Araliaceae > Panax > Panax notoginseng. Next base: position 142,295,081 of record CM029013.1, on the reverse strand, counting down.
ATTATATTATAATAATATAATAAAATATTATTTTATCAAAAAAGATAAAATATCGATTTTCAATAATTGTCACTTTAAAAAATTTTCTCCATCTATATCTACATAAAATGAATATTTTTCTCATCATATAAATCAATAATTAATTATTCATAAATAATATTATCGAATCACAATACTGACAACCAGGCAGTTCCGAAGAAAGAAGGGGCTTTCCAATAAGGATTTCTCCTTACTGGCACGTAATTAGGTGACCAAACCTCTCCTTAGACAGAACTTTCTAGACATTGTCAATAATGTTATCTAATAATATTATTCAGATAATATGAATTATTGCTCCGATAAAGGAAAATACTGTGCAACAACAATTTTTGAAACAACAATAATATAAAATATAAACGCAGCAATTATTGAATCAATAAAATAAAATACTAAACAGTAATTACTGTAACCATTATTGAGTAGTGTCTTCTTATGTAAGAATCAATAATTGGTGCAATACCGTGTGCTAATGTGCAACAACGTGTATTACTGTGTTTTACCCACCGAGTATTCCAACAGTATTAACGGTAATAACTACGCCGTTATTTATAAACAACTTATAGTTGTCGTTTTCTTCGTCCAATCGCTTTTCGTTATGGGGCCCACACAAGACTGCGCCGTCGTACGAATATTCTCCGACAACAATAATATTCCACGACCAAACGAATATTCTCCGATAAAAATGAATATTTTATAACCACTTGCTTAATTAAAATATTTGCGTATTTTACCCATAACTAACTACATTAATCAAATCAACCCTTACTATTTCAAAATGATAAATAGAGGAAGTTAATTTTCATTTATTAATAATTTGGGGTCTTACAAGAACCGATATTTAATAAGGTATAAACTTCGCAAGAGTTTATGATTAGCTTACCCGTGATAACTTTGTTCGGGTTCCTCGCTTTTTGGGAGGTCACGACAAATGCTCTCCCTTGAACTAACAACTTTAACTTATCTGGGACATCCTTTACTGTCACCATCCAAGCTGGACTTGACTTCGTTGTATGACAAAATCGAGCTAGGTGACGACCTTCCTTTCCGCAATTGAAACACACTTTAGGTTGCTGCGTACAGTTTGGACTGATGTGGCCGTCCTCTCTTCATCTGTTGCATACGACCGGTGGTCGTTCTCCTTCCTTGAAAATGGTTGTTGGTGCTGCTGTCTTTCTATCATTGTTGAATCTCCTCTTTTTGAAATTTTCACTTGACTCGTTTCTTATGACGCCCCCACAATAGATATACATCACCCATCTTGGGTCACCAAATATATGGTACAAAATTCAAATACAAAATTAATTAATACAACTGTCGTGTAAAATTCGACAAAACATAGCTGAGTTTTTACACGAATATTATCTCATAGACAATATCCAAACTCAAATTCAATCCTCATTACATTTATTATCACACTAAATAGTGAGGACTACTAAAACAACCATCTCCGACCATCACTCCGTTCCTCGACTAGTCCCGGATATGTTCTCATTTCCTGAAGAGAACGGTGAAAGAAAAGGTTGAGCTCAACTAGCCTAGTAAAGAATCTTATGACTAAGATAATGCAGAATAAATTATTGTTAGCCATCAACAGTGTTAAACTGATAAAATACAATAAACATCAAATTTAACTGCAGCGAAACAAATAATCCATTAGAAGAGTTAAGTTGAGCATGATATCTACTATCTTCTATGATTTAAAAAGTTTATCATCAATTTTATCGCTGAGACTTAGCTTAATAAATAAACCACATCATCGAATCATCCCTTCACTACAGGCCAAGGATATTCATTAGTATCACGACCATAAATTATCCATGCACTATTGACCAAGGATATTCGTGTTTTCACTAATGGTCATGATCATACCGAATAATCCCTAGCCATAATCATACCAACAACTATCCATCAATACACTACGGGCCAATGAAGACTTTTACCACATCATTTGTAACATTACGGGTCATGATTACACCGAATAATCCCTGGTCATAATCATACCAATCAACAGTTCATCTATGCACTACGGGCCAAAGATGACTTTTATCACAATATAAGCATGAGGATGATGACAATGATATAAGAATTCAATCAAATGAGATCAAGGATAAATATTAAAGACTTTAAATTTATCCAGAGTTTAAAAATATCTAATTTGTCAACATGATACTGCTTTGTGGAGTAAAATTCAAGAATAATATCCATGTATCAAAAATAATCTTGAACAGAAAAGAAATCAATTTTTATCGTGAATGGTACCCCGGGTGAATAGTACCCTATGAATAGTATCCCGACATGAAAAATGCCCCGAATACCCGAGTGAATAATACCCGAGTAAATTGTAACCCATGAATAATACCCCGGTATGAAAAGTATCCCGAATACCCGAGTGAATAATATTCGAGTGAATAGTAATCCGTGAATAGTATCCCAGTATGAAAATATTGATATTTAATAAGAAAGTTCAGATCAATATCCCAATAAAACGATACTGGATGAAGCACAAAACTCAAGGATATTCCACTAATTTCAGGGATTATAGAAGCAATACTTACCATAGTAAATTTAGATTTAGGAATATGAAAAGAATTAACATACGAAACTGCAAATGAATTTTCACCTGTCATGCAGTACGTAATCAGCGTAGACAGGTTATTCTGATATATTAAAGGATGAATACGAAAAATAGTATTCCTTATGAATACGAAAAAAATAATACCCCTTACCTTAGTATAAGACTGGATACTGCAATTGTGAAGCAACATAATACGCTTCTTCTTGCTCTCTATAGTTTCTCTTGTGAGTCTTAGTGAATTGGTGAGAATAAAAGAAGAATTAAACTTCTATTTATAAGAAAATGGACTAAATAGTAATTAATTCACGGACGGTCCAGATTGATTTACTATTAAATGGACAATCCATATTGATTACTATTAAAACCACAACTGATGGTCCATATTGATTTAACCACAACCGACGGTCCATATTGATTTATTAAAACCACCACCTACGGTCCAGATTAATTTACTATTAAAACCACCACCGACGGTCTAGATTGATTTACTATTAAAACCAACACCGACGGTCCAGATTAATTTTCTATTAAAACCACCACCGACGATCCAGATTGATTTACTATTAAAACCACCATAGACGGTCCACTAAATTAGTAAATCTTCCCATGGAATACTAAGTCAAACTTACAACAAACCCCTCATAACAAATCCCTATATTTATAACAAAAATGAAATTAATATCTACCACAAGTCTTTTATCTTTAATAAATATATTTTTAATATTTAAACAATTATTCATCATTAATATTATAACTCACAATATTTAACAACCAGATCATTCTCAGGAAAGAGGGGCCTTTTCGATAAGGATTTCTCCCTATTGGCGCGCAATTAGGTGACCAAACCTATCCTCGACTTAACTTTCTAGACATGGTCAATATTATAAATAATAATATGAATAACTTTGTCGTCTTAATTATTGATTTAATAATATAAAATATTATGTAGATGATATTGTGACAATAATTAAATAAATAATATGAGAGATATTATGCAGCAACTACTGTAGCAATAACTGAATAAATTGAGTGACTTCTTACGTAAACATCAATAATTAATATCGTGTGTTACTATGCAACCACGCGTATTACTGTACTTTTACCACCGGGTATTTCAATAGTTTAACGGTAAAACTTTCGCCGTTATTTTTATAAAAAGTTATTTATGTTGTTTTCTAACTTCGACAGTTATTTCGTTATGGGGTCCACCAATGATGGTGTCATCATACGGATATTTTCCGACAAAAAGAATATTTCCCGACCAAACGAATATTCTCCGACACAACGAATATTTTATATCAACTTGCTTACTTTGCAAAATTTTCAAATATCACCCTTAACTTTAACATTTTATCAATTTAACCATTTATTAAATAGAATAATAATTATAAGAAAATTGAATACTTTCATTTCATAAAATTTGGGGTCTTACAATCTCCCCTCCTTATGAAATTTTGTCCTCAAAATTTACGTACGTACCTGGTATGTTGAAGAAGTGAGGGTACCTTAAGTTCATTTCAGATTCTAACTCCCTTGTCATTTTCTCAACATCGTGGTTTCTCCACAAAACTATGACTTGAGGTATAACCTTGGAGCGTAGAATATGTTCCTTATTATCCAAGATTTTAATTGGTACCTCTTCATACGTTAAATCTTCTGCTATTTTGTTCGGTTCTAATTCAATAATATGGTTCGGGTCGTCCACATATTTACGTAACATGGATATGTGAAAAATATTATGAACACGTGACATACTTGGCGGTAAAATGAGTCTATAGGCCACAGTTCCTACTCGATCGAGGATTTTAAATAGACCAATAAATCGAGGGTTTGAGCTTTCCTCACTTCATTGAATCTTGCTTCTAGAATAACGCCTTCTTGAACCTTCTTCTTCACATTCATCAGCTCAGAGTCTGTAGCTTGAGCGACTTTAACTTTATTGATTAAAGTCGATTCTAATCGTATATTTGCTATCTTCACGTAGGTTCTTAGAGTATTTAACTCTATCTTCATCTTTTATAAATCATACGAAATGGGTCTTTGTGTTAACAATATCGCACTCGTAAACGCATACGATCTTCCACTTAACGCGTCAGCTACCACATTCACTTTTCTAGGATGTTATTGAATGGTATGATCATAATCTTTCAACAGCTCGAGCCAACATCTTTGCCGCATGTTACGTTCGTTTTGGGTGAAGAAATATTTGAGAGTTTTAGAAATGGGTTTAAGGTCGATACAAAATTCGATTTCACATTCTGGGTAGGCTAGGTAGTTTTTTGGGAAATACGTCAGGAAATTTATTAACAATAAGAATATCATTCAAATTTGACGTATTTTTGTTTAAATCTGTGATATGAGCTAAGAAAGCTTGACATCCATTTTTTAATAAATGAATAGCTTTATGGCTTGATATGACAATGATTAACTTTAGTGGTCTGGTTGCTTGAATTCATATAATAGGTTGGTTAGGAATATGAAAGCTAACAACCTTACGAAAATAATCAATTTTAGCATGACGAGTGGTTAGCCAGTCGATTCCTAAAATCACATCAAACGAAAGTATTTTTAAAGAGATAAGATCGACAGGTAATTTGCGGTTACCGATTTGAATCAAACAAGATTTATAAATAGTGGAGGTAACGAAGGTTTCTCCCAACGAAGTTTTAACAGATAAGTCAAAGTCTAATTTCTCTAGAGTTAAATTTAAACGTTGAGCGCAAGTAGGAGAAATAAAAGAATGGGTAGAACCAGTATCGAATAAGGTATAGACTTTACAAGAGTTTATGATTAGCTTACACATGATAACTTCGTTCGGGTTCCTCGTCACGAAAAATTCTCTCTCTTAAACTACCGATTTTGACTTGTTTAGGACATTCTTTAGCGTCACCATCCCAGCTGGACTTGACTTCACTATACGACAAAATTGAGCTAGGTGACCTTCTCTTTCGCAATTGTAATACGCTTTGGACTGATGCGTAGAGTTTGGACTGATGTGTCCCTCACCTCCGCATTTGTAACATACGATCGGTGGTTGATCTCATTCCTTAACAACGGTTGCTGGTGCTGACGTCTTTCCATCATTTTTGAACCTCCTCTTCTAGGAAATTTCCACATCTATTATCTTGGCCATGATTACCACCGAAGTGGTTACCATTATTGGCATGATAATTTCTTCCACGATGGTTATCATTGTTCCAATGGCCATTACCACTGGTATGATTATTATCGTGTTGTTGGTCGTTACCTTTTGGTTGGACTGACTCATTATCGCGCTCTAATAACTGAGCCATATTCACAACATCTGAATATAAACAAAGTTTGTGAGAAATGAGGTATTGACATATTTCGATTTTTAAACCTCGTAGAAACATTCGTGTCATTCTCTCCTCATTATCTATCAAATGGGATGCAAACCAAAATAACTCCGCAAATTTAGCCTCGTACTGCGATACGATCATATTGTTTTGCTCCAACTTGATGAACTCTACCTCTTTCATGTGACGAATACTTTCAGGAAAGTACTTGTCGTTGAATAGTTCTTGGAACTTTTCCCAAGACATCTTCAGTGCGGCATGCTGGGTACGTTTTACAGATTCCCACCAGTAATCTGCCTCTTCATGCAACAAAAAGTTGGCGAAGGGAACATTTTGCTCCTCTGAGCATTCTAAGACATCAAATATCTTGGTGATCTGCTTTATCCACGTCTCTGTCTTAAGTGGTTTTGGCTTTCCCAAAAACTTCAGCGGCCCCAGCTCCTTGAACTGCTTAGCAGTGACCAGCCGTGAGTTGCCAGTGTTTCCACCTGCACTTTGAACTGGAGTCTATCTCGTTTGGTTTTGTATAAATTCAAAAAAATTCCTAAACATACCATCGTTCGTCATTTGGTCAGAGTTGTTATTTACACAAGGATTATTGCCTTCCTGATGCACATTATCCTGGTTATTGATCGTCGGCGACTCAACGGTCTCATGTGCTTCATTGCTTATCTCAACATTTTTAGATGCCATTATCAAACACTGTTACAAAATAAGGGTTAATTGACATGCCACATATTATCCTTATAATCTGACCGACCAATTAAATAACAAATAAACTTAGGTAGGTCATACTAGCGAAGGAATTACCCGTCTCTCCCCTCCTAGTTCTAGTCTCACATCTTCGCAAGGGATCATATCCCTAAGCTTTGATACCAACTGTGACTCCCCCAAAATAGGTATACATCACCCATCTTGGGTCGTCAAATACATGGTACATAATTCAAATAGAAACTTAATTAATACAACTGTCGTGTAAGATACAACAAAATATAGCTGAATTTTTACACGAATATTGTCTCATAGACAATATCCAAACTCAAATTCAATCCTCATTACATTTGTTATCACACTAAATAGTGAGGACTACTAAAACAACCATCTCGGACCATCACTCTGTTCCCCGACTAGTCCCAGCTATGTTCTCATTTCCTGAATAGAACGGTGAAAGAAAAGGGTGAGCTCAACTAGTCCAGTAAAGAATATTATGACTAAGATAATGCAGAATAAATTATCGTTAGCCTTCAATAGTGTTAAACTGATAAAATACAATAAACATCAAGTTTAACTGCAGCGGAATAAACAATCCATTAGAAGAGTCAAGTAGAGCATGATATCTACTATCTTCTATGATTTAAAAAATTTAACATCAATTTTATCGCTGAGACTTAGCTTAATAAATAAACCACATCATCGAATCATCCCTGCACTACGGGCCAAGGATATTCACTAGTATCACGACCACAAATTATTCATGCACTACGAGCCAAGGATATTCGTGTTTTCACAAATGGTCATGATCATACCGAATAATCCCTGATCATAATCATACCAACAACTGTCCATTAATGCACTACGGGCCAATGAGGACTTTTACCGCATCATTTGTAACATTACGGGTCATGATTAAACCGAATAATCCCTGGTCATAATCATACCAATCAACAGTTTATCTATGCACTACGAGCCAAAGATGAGTTTTATCACAATATAAGTATGAGGATAATGGCAATGATATAATAATTCAATCAAACGAGATCAAGGATAAATATTAAAGACTTTAAATTTATCTAGAGTTTAAAAATATCCAATTTGTCAACATAATATTGCTTTGTGGAGTAAAATTCAAGAATAATATCCATGTATCAAAAATAATCTTAGACAGAAAAGAAATCAATTTTTATCGTGAATAGTACCTCGGGTGAATAGTACTTGAGTTAATAGTACCCCATGAATAGTACCCCGACAATAAAAAATACCCCAAATATCGAAGTGAATAATACTCGAGTGAATAGTATCCGAGTGAATAGTAACCCGTGAATAGTACCCCAGTATGAAAAGTATCCCGAATACCCGAGTGAATATTATTCGAGTGAATAGTAATTGAGTGAATAGTAACCCAGTATAAAAATATTGATATTTAATAAGAAAGTTCATATCAATATTCCAATGAAACGATACTGAATGAAGCACAAAACTCAAGGATATTCTACTAATTTCAGATATTATAGAAGCAATACTTACCATAGTAAGGTTAGATTTAAGAATATGCAAAGAATTAACATACGAAACTGCAAATGGATTTTCACCTTTCATGTGGTACGTAATCCGCGTAGATAGGTTATTCCGACATATATATTAAAGGATGAATACGAAAAATAGTATTCCTTATGAATACGAATGAAATAATACCCCTTACCTTTGTAGAAGACTGGATACTGCAATAGTGAAGCAGCAGAAAACTCTTCTTTTTGCCCTCTATAGTTTCTCTCCCTATAGTTTCTCTTGTGAGTCTTAGTGAATTGGTGAGAATGAAAGAAGAATTAAGCTTCTATTTATAGGAAAATGGACTAAATAGTAACTAATTCACGAACGGTCCAGATTGATTTACTATTAAAACGGACGGTCCATATTGATTACTATTAAAACCACAGCCGACGGTCCATATTGATTTACTATTAAAACCACCACCGACGATCCAGATTGATTTACTATTAAAACCACCACCGATGGTCTAGTTTGATTTACTATTAAAATCATCATCGACGGTCCATAAAATTAGTAAATCTTCCCATGGAATACTAAGTCAAACTTACAACAAACGCCTCATAAAAAATTCCTATATTCATAACAAAAATGGAATAAATATCTACCACAAATCATTTATCTTTAATAAATACATTTTTAATATTTCAACAATTATTCATCATTAATATTATAACTTACAATATTTAAAAATCATATCATTCCTAGGAAAGAGGGGGCTTTTCGATAAGGATTTCTCCCTATTGACGCGCAATTAGGTGACCAAATCTCTCCTCGACAGAACTTTCTAGACATCGTCAATGTTACAAATAATAAAATGAATAACTTTGTCGTCTTAATTATTGATTTAATAATATAAAATATTATACAGATGATAGTGTGACAATAATTAAATCAATAATATGAGAGATATTATGCAGCAACTACTATAACAATAATTGAATAAACTGAGTGGCTTTTTTCGTAAGCATCAATAATTAATACAGTGTGCTACTATGCAACCATGCATATTACTGTACTTTTACCACCGGGTATTTCAACAGTTTAATGGTAAAACTTTTGCCGTTATTTTTATAAAAAGTTATTTTTGTTATTTTCTAACTCCGACAGTTATTCCGTTGTGGGGTCCACCAATGATTGTGTCATCGTACGGATATTCCCCGACCAAACGAATACTCTCCGACACAACGAATATTTTATATCAACTTGCTTACTTTGCAAAAAATTTAAATATCACACTTAACTTTAACCTTTTATCAATTTAAATATTTATTAAATAAAAGAATAATTATAAGAAAATTGAATACTTTCATTTCATAAAATTCGGTGTCTTAAATTTCTTTTATTATCTTGGCCAGGATTACCACCGAAGTGGTTACTATTTCTGGCATGACAATTTCCTCTACGTTTGTTATCACCGCTTCGATGACTGTTACCACTAGTATGCCTATTATCGTTTTGCCGGCTACTATCTGTAACGACCCAAAATTCGGATCGTCCAGAATTTAAGTTTAAAGAATTAGTTATTAATAAAATGAATTTTTTACTAGTACTATTCTATGTTATGTGTTTATTAATCGTTCTCTAACCTAGGATGATTATAAGTCGGGAGGATTCTGGCTACAAGCTAGACTAAACAAGTAAGAATTTTTAAGACGAAAATAAAATTATTCTGGGAACAAAATATTTTTGGGGAAAAAGACTAAATATGCACTATTCACTCGACGAAATCCTAGAGGTTAGGGTTTGAATAACCTAAGCCTTTTTGAGAGTTTGGTATGTCGAAATGACATTCCGTCGAAAGATTTGATGATAATATATCGTGAAAAGTTAAGTAAGTCGATAAAATTTTTCTCAAAAAATGTGCAGAAATCAGACGAAATAAAAATGACGAAAAGTACTGCTACGTACTTTTCACTCATTTAACTACATTAGAGAAAAACGTGAAGGAAAACGCTCAACGCCAAAAAGTGTTTTTCAATTTTTTGGAAATTCGAAGAATACGTAAAGGTTAATCGGTAAAAGAAAAAAGAAATATCTAAAAATATTTGGATTCAGAGAATCGCAGTTTTCGAACTGTCGGACGAAAACTGAAAGATAGAACCACGAAACTTCCAAGGAAAGCTACGTAAATAGTAAGGAGGAGTATTGAGGAGGTGGGAATAGTATGGAGGTGTGAATAGTAAGGAGGTTAGGGGCTAAATGACTAAAATACCCCTAGCTTTGAAAATCTATGAATAGGAAGCTTAATCTCATTTGAATGGGATTTTGAAAATCCTACAACTTTAGAGACAGAGAGAGAGTTCGAATGGGAGAAAGAAGAGGAAAGGGAAGAGGAAAAGCTTGCCCGAGTGCACGCTTTGTCCGACGGAAGGAGATTAAAGGAGAAAGGTAATCCGGAACCTTGCCTCGAATATAGTTTTCATAAATTTTTATGTTCAAAAACATAGCTTAATGAGAATAAGAAGTAAATAATGTTAGGAATGATTTCATATGATTGAAATCATAAGAAAATGAAGAAATAAGAATTTGAAGTTTAGTAAATAATTTTCTTAAGGAAGTGTAAGATTTGTAATGAATTAGAACGATCCGAGTGGGTTATATGAATAAGAAGGTCAAATAAGTTAGGAATGGTGTTCTATAACTTCAAATTCTAAGAAAAAGTGAAATCGTAATTCAAAATATCGATTAAAATGAAGAACAAATGAAGAACACAAAGAACGTTGTTGATGGACAAATTTAAAACCATCGTAGTATAATTGTTATTGATGGACAAGTTTAAAACCATCGCGTATAAGTTAGATGCTTATTTCTTGGTTAGGAACAGTAGAAACGCTCATGAAGAACGAATTAAAACTTAGCTATAACAAAGTTATGGCAAAATTTCGTAAAAGACGAACGAGAATTAAAAAGTTAGTAAATGAACCCGAACGTGTAGAGTTTCATAAGAAAGTAAGAGACTGTAGAAAACGTGAGTCGTGGACTCAAGAACGAAAGAGTTCCAAGTTCGGATGATCGAATTACGGATGAACGAACAAAGAACGTTAAAAGCGTAAAAATAAACAAAGGCTGAAGATCAAGCCAATCGAATGGCATGTTAACGGATTTAGAACGAAGTTTCATCCAAGGGGTATTGAAGTACATAAGATAAGGAAGAGAATGTCTTTAGAACGACCTCGTTCCGAGTTATAACGAAGAAGTTATGAGATCGGGAAGTACACGTCTCAAACTTGATATAAGACTTAGAAAATTTTCAAGGTTTTGTGCTCGGCACCGCAACGCCAGCTGAGCCCTGGAGGCGACGCCGCAGCGCGAGCTCGGGGCTTCATGCACTATTAATTGGCGCTGCAACATGAGAGTTAGTGAAGGACTCGGCGCCACAGCGCCAGACTGAAGAAGAAGATGACGTAGGGTCGCACCGCAGCGCGAGAAATAGAGAAGGGAGTGGCGCCGTGGCGCCGTGGCGCCGTGGCGCCGTAGCGCCGGTGTGAAGTAAAAGCCAGAGAAAAGCTTTTAATTGCTCAACTCTTCGGGGAATGTAAGGGAAGATAAAAAAACATATAGTTCACCTAAAATAACACTTAAGCAAGTGAGTTAAACCTTTAGTAAAGGTTGAACAGAAAGATTAAACGAGATTAAAAGACAAAGAATGTAAACGCGCTTTACGAAACCAATGTCCGGGGACCATTGTCGCGATTAACGAACGTGGGGGATTGCTATGGTTGTGATTCCTTAGATGTTAAGTGACAAAGGTAATGAATAATGAAAGTATTAAGTAAGATATGAATGGTATCAAGAAAGCCGTATCGAACGGTAATAAGATTAATTTAAGCCGATCGTGATTCAGATAGGGAATGATAGAATGAAATGTAAACGTTAAACACTTTAACTGACGAGAAGGTTGAGTGTACGCAAATATTAACGGATAAAACCTACACCCCGTGTATGGTTTGACCGTAAGATAATGAAGATCAATAATTAAACCATGAATGGTAAAGAACTGAATTAAGACAATGATGTTAATGTCATGAAGCTGAGTTAATAATTAACTTGAATGATTGCTCTGAGTATACAAAAGACTGTATGACTTGGACTTTAAAGAATGAATCCTGAGTTATGGCATTTAGTTGCCAGAATGCCGTAAGGAATAAGAAAGTGACTTAACAAACATTATAGTTTAATAGTTCTGATAAGTTAAGATAAGTTAGATTATGGTACAATCGTAACCTTTGATGGTTGACATATGGGAGCTGGGCTAAACAATTCCTTCAGCGAGATAAGGTATATATAAAACTGGCAACCGATCTAACTCACTGTGATGGCAGTATAGATGAGACGGGAACTTGTTTGTTGGTTGTTTGTGAGAAACCACTCAGAGTACCATATGGATTACTAGCAGAGTCGCGATGTGTGATGAGTCCTAGAGAAGTTATAAGAAAAAGATAAGAATGTAAATCATCCAAGATGATGAATGTTTGAGTAAGACATCTCCGTATGTCATAAAGTCGTAAACTGGTAAAAGAAGTTAGTTGCGTAAACTTATATTGCAAGAACGTGAACCCTAAGAAGTAAAGTTAAGTAAACCAATGCGTAAGTTCAATATATGATTAATTGGTGTTTATATTTTTTCTTATGTGTTATATAGGAATTGGAATGAGCAGTTCAGCGTAAGCTGTAACTGTGCATAAGGCAAGTTTCCTAACTTCATTCATACTCTAAATGAATGCTTGTTTCTTAAACTTCTCAGATGTTGAACTTGAGAAGTTTTGTCTATGTGCGAATGTGCAATATTTGTATAAGGTGGTAGAACGTATGAGGCCTTAAGCCATAATGTGAACACTTCGGTTTTTCTATGACATGAACTGTTCTGTGATTGAGCTGTTCAATACAAGTATATCTTGTTTATACATGAACCGTTATTGTTAAGTATGTGCTAATGATTCTAGCTAGACAGGATGTGTATGAAAAATGTAGAGGAATGAAAGTATTTCAAAGTGAAAGTGACTGATGTTTTAAGATGATAGGAATCGAGACTATTCCTATTATTCAAGCTACTTCATAACCTTTGTTCAGTTATCGAAGTTCTAAAAAAAATGTTTAAACTCTTGAAGTTGTTTATTCAACTGTTATGACTTGCTGGGCAATTGAATGCTCACACTTGCTTTAAATGAAAATCATTTTCAGCGAACGATGTTAGAAGAACTTAAGGATCCCGTAAAGATCAAGCTGACGGTATGTAGATGAAGTGCCATTCAGAATGTGAATGAGCGAGAAGGTCAAGTGAAGACTTGTAATGTAGAAAGATTAAGTTAAACTATAGACTAGTGTAATGAACTGTTATGTATCCTTGGTGGCGAATAAAAATCAATCTTGTAAGATGAAATGAATAATGTATTTATCATTATTTGTAATGAAAGAGGTTATAAGGTTTCCAGAACCTGGGAATTTAGAATGTATATTGTTATATTTCAGTATATAATGATGTATGTTGGATGAATGATGTACTCGTGACGTACAGAATTCGGGTGTCAAGATAGACCGAATTTTGGGGCGTTACAAGTTGGTATCAGAACTGATAGGTTATAAACCTTAGGTAGGAGTACCTAAGACTATAATCGTAGAGAGAAGGTTAAGAAGATCACCACGTGATCATAGTGAATCATAGTAACAGATGAGCTGTTAAACAATGAATGATTTATAGCTAATGCTATGAATGAATGGTACTACGAGGTAGTACGGGAAGAAGAACTTAGATTGAGTTGAGAAGGATAGCATACGAATTAAAGAAAATTCGTATTAAGAAAAGGGAAAGTTAGAAGTTGTAAAATTTTAATTGAGGACTCATGTGATAGCTGAGTTGTATGAACCTTTGTTATGGGCAGAGGTTTGTGCTTGGTGTAATAATTGCTTAGCTTATTATAGTGATAATCATTGGGATTGATCGTGCTATCAATATGTATATGGCGAGAAGGTGAATCTTTTCTCATGTATATACTTGATAGGTAGAGAACAATAAGGTAGGTGCGAGTTCTTGAAACTCATACTTATGGTAAGTTCGTGACTCATAATAATATGGTATGTTTTCGAACATCTCAGCGAATGGATGCCTATGGTCTGTCTGGATAGTTCTTAAACTCATATTATTGTGAAAAATTCCTGAACTCATAATGTGTGGTAAGTCGATGGACTGTACTAAGGTATAGGGATGTTTAGAATGGAAAAACGTTGTTTTCAGTAGGCTTAGTATTAAAGGTGCTAGAGAAGAGTAAGTATTGTAGCAGTAAGATAATGAAGGAAGATGGAGAATAGGATATTCCAAGTCATTTAGCTATGCTAGATTTCGAAGTTTACTGAACTCGTGATGATATGTACATTTTGAAAAGGAAAGAATTGGTTCAACTTTTGGAACCAACAGATTTTAAATGAGCTATTCTTGGTACGTCTATGTTAATTATTTCAGCTAGACAAAAATTGATTTAAAATATCAAAATGAATTTTATATCATCTGTGCATTTGATGCAACGATGGTAAAAAGATGGAGTTATTAATGCAATTGAACATGGTGTTGGATCCCGCTATGGTATGATGTATAATGACGAAGTCATAAACTGACAAAGTCCTCAATGTACTGTGAAAAGTACGGTATCATTACGTCATAAAACGCTTTGATGTATTGCGAAAAGAATTTTAAAGAAGTAGTTGACGTCAATTGATTTGACTAGACGAATGTTTCACATTGATAGCTAATTTATTGGTATGGTCTAAGCTACTTGATTCGGCTAGACAAATGGTATGTCATGTTTAAAAGAAAATCGAGCTTTCTTTGAAAAAGTTGTGCCAAACCAAATTGTTTTGGTGCAGAATCTAAGGATTAAGTCTGAGGAGAACAGGGAAGAGGTAGTTTACTTTCTTTGTGATTGTAAACTGACCGTTAAAGAAGGGTTTAAGGCGAAATGTTGTTTAACCTAGTAAGAGTTTATGGTTGATTTGACCCCTCAGCAAAAGTATGAAACGTTTTAAAAGGAAATTTTATATTCCTCATTATTCCTTCTACTTCATGATTCTTGATAGGTTATGGAGGTTAGGAATGATGGAAAGATAAGAACTCCGTTGAAAGGAAGTTGAGAAGAAGGGTAAACTAAAATTTTGAGGACGAAATTCTGTGAAGAAGCGGTGAATATCATGACCCGGGTAAGGGTGTGGTTTTAAGAAATTTTGAGGACGAAATTTTTATAAGGGGGAAAGAATGTAACGACCCGAACATTCGGATCGTCTAGAATTTAAGTTTAAAGAATTAGTTATTAATAAAATGAATTTTTTATTAATACTATTATGTGCTATGTGTTTATTAATCGTTCTTTAACCTATCATGATTATAAGTCGGGAGGATTCTGGCTACGAGCTAGACTGAACGAGTAAAAATTTTCAAGACGAAAATAAAATTATTCTGGGAACAAAATATTTTCGGAGAAAAAGACGAAATATGCACTATTCACTCAATGAAACCCTAAGGGTTAGGGTTTGAATAACCTAAGCCTTTTCGAGAGTTCGGTATGTCGATATGATATTCTGTCGAAAGATTTAACGATAATATATCGTGAAAAGTTAAGTAAGCCGATAAAAGTTTTTTTTGAAAAACGTGCAAAAATCGGACGAAATAAAGACGAAAAGTACTGCTATGTACTTTTCACTCGTTTAACTACGTTAGGAGAAAACGTGAAGGAAAATGCTTAATGCCAAAAAGTGTTTTTCAATTTTTTGGAAATCTGAAGAATACGTAAAAGTTAACGGTAAAGGAAAAACGAAATATCCAAAAATATTTGGATTCCGAGAATCACAGTTTTCAAACTGTCGGATGAACACCGAAAGACGAAACCACAAAACTTCCAAGGGAAGCTACGTGAATAGTAAGAAGGTGTATTGAGGATGTGGGAATAGTATGGAGGTGTGAATAGTAAGGAGGTTAGGGGGCCAAAATGACTAAAATACCCCTAGCTTTGAAAATCTATAAATAGGAAGCTTAATCTCATTTGAATGAGATTTTGAAAATCCTATAACTTGAGAGAGAGAGAGAGTTCAGATGGGAGAAAGAATAAGAAAAGGAAGAGGAAAATCTTGCCCGAGTGCACGCTTTGTTCGACGGAAGGAGATTAAAAGAGAAAGATAATCCGGAACCTTGCCTCGGATATAGTTTTCATAAGTTTTTATGTTCAAAAACATAGCTTAATGAGAATAAGAAGTAAATAATGTTAGGAATGATTTCATATGGTTGAAATCATAAGAAAATGAAGAAATAAGAATTTGAAGTTTAGTAAATAAATTTTTTAAGGAAGTGTAAGATTCGTAATGAATTAGAATGATCCGAGTGGATTATATGAATAAGTAGGTGAAATAAGTAAGGAATAGTGTTCTATAACATCAAATTCCAAGAAAAAGTGAAATCTTAATTCAAAATATCGATTAAAATGAAGAACGAACGAAGAACACGAAGAACGTTGTTGATAGACAAATTTAAAACCATCGTAGTATAATTGTTGTTGATGGACAAGTTTAAAACCATCGCGTATAAGTTAGATCTTATTGCTTGGTTAGGAACGATAGAAACGCTCATGAAGAATGGATTAAAACTTACCTATAACGAAGTTATGGCGAAATTTCGTAAAAGACAAATGAGAATTAGAAAGTTAGTAAATGTACCCGAACGTGTAGGGTTTCGTAAGAAAGTAAGAGAATGTAGAAAACGTGAGTCGTCGACTCAAGAAAGAACGAGTTTCGAGTTCGAATGATCGAATTACCGACAAACGAACAAATAACGTTAAAAGCGTAAAAATGAACGAAGGGTGAAGATCAAGCCAATCAAATGGCAGGTTAACAGATTAAGAATGAAGTTCTGTCCAAGGGGTATTGAATTACGTAAGATAAGGAAGAGAATGGCTTTAGAACAACCTCGTTCCGAGTTATAACAAAGAAGTTATGAGATCGGGAAGTACGCATCTCAAACTTGATTTAAGACTTAGAAACTTTTCTAGGTTTTGTGCTCGGCGCCGCAGCGCCAACTGAGCCTTGGGAGGCGACGCCACAGCGTGAGCTCGGGGCTTCATGCACTATTAATTGGCACCGCATCGTGAGAGTTAGTGAAGGACTCGGTGCCGCTGCGTCAGACTGAAGAAGAAGATGACGTAGGGTCGCGCCGCAGCGCGAGAAATTGAGAAGGGATTGGCGCCGCAGCGCCAGTGTGATGGAAAAGCCAGAGAAGAGCTTTTAATTGCTCAACTCTTGGGGTAACGTAAGGGAAGATGAAAAACATATAGTTCACCAAAAATAACACTTAAGCAAGTGAGTTAAACCTTTAGTAAAGGTTGAACGGAAAGATTAAACGAGATTAAAAGACAAAGAATGTAAATGCGGGTTACGGAACTGATGTCCGGGGACCATAGTCGCGATAAACGAATGTGGGGGATTGCTATGGTTGTGATTCCTTAGACGTTGAGTGACGAAGGTAATGAATAATAAAAGTATTAAGTAAGATATGAATGGTATCAAGAAAGCCGTATCGAACGGTAACAAGATTAATGGAAGTCGATCGTGATTCAGATAGGGAATGATAAAATGAATGTAAGTGTTAAACACTTTAACTGACATGAAGGTTGAGTGTACACAAATACTAAACAGATAGAACTTACACCCCGTGTATGGTTTGACCGTAAGATAATGAAGATCAATGATTAGACCATGAATGTTAAAGATCTAAATTAAGACAATGATGTTAACGTAAAGAAGCCGAGTTAATAATTAACTTGAATGATCGCTCTGAGTATACAAAAAACTATATGACTTGACTTTAAGAATGAATCCTGAGTTATGGCATTTAGTTGCCAGAAAGCCGTAAGGAATAAGAAAGTGACTTAACGAACATTATAGTTTAATAGTTCGGATAAGTTAAGATAAGTTAGGTTGTGGTACAATTGTAACCTTTGATGGTTGACATATGGGAGCTGGGCTAAAAAATTCCTTCAGAGAATGAAGGTATATACGAAACTGGTAACCGATCTAACGCACTGTGATGGCAGTGTAGATGAGATGGGAACTTGTTTATTGGTTATTTATGGGAAACCACTCAGAGTACCATATGGATTACTAGCAGAGTCGCGATGTGTGCTGAGTCCTAGAGAAGTCATAAGAAGAAGATAAGAATGTAAATTATCCAAGATGATGAACGTTTGAGTAAGACATCTCCGTATGTCATAAAGTCGTAAACTGGTAAAGGAAGTTAGTCACGTAAACTTATATAGCAAGAACGCGAACCCTAAGAAGTAAAATTAAGTAAACCAATGTGTAAGTTCAATATATGATTAATTGGTGTTTATGTTTTTTCTTATGTGTTATATAGGAATTGGAATGAGCAGTTCAACATAAGTTGTAGCTGTACGTAAGGCAAGTTTCCTAACTTCCTTCATACTCTAAATGAATGCTAGTTTCTTAAACTTCTCAGATGTTAAACTTGAGAAGTTCTGTCTATGTGCGAATGTGCGATATTTGTACAAGGTGGTAGAACGTATGAGGCATCGAGCCACAATGTGAACACTTCGGTGTTTCTATGATATGAACTGTTCTGAGATTGAGCTATTCAATACAAGTATGTTCTGTTTATACATGAACCGTTATTATTAAGTCTGTGCTAATGATTCTAGCCAGACAGGATGTGTATGAAAAAGGTAGAGGAATGAAAGTATTTCAAAGTGAAAGTGACTGATGTTTTAAGATGATAGGAATCGAGACTATTCCTATTATTCTAGCTGTTTCATAACCTTTATTTGGTTATCGAAGTTATGAAAAAAAAATGTTTAAATTCTTGAAGTTGTTTGTTCAACTGTTATGACTTGCTAGACAATTGAATGCTCACACTTGCTTTAAATGAAAAACATTTTCAGCGAATGATGTTAGAAGAACTTAAGGATCTCGTAAAGATCAAGCTGACATTATGTAGATGAAGTGTCATTCAGAATGTGAATGAGCGAGAAGGTCAAGTGAAGACTTGTAATGTAGAAAGATTAAGTGGAACTATAAACTAGTGTAATGAACTGTTATGTATCCTTGGTGGCGGATAAAAGTCACTCTTGTAAGATGAAATGAATAATGTATTTATCATTATTTATAATGAAAGAGGTTATAAGGTTTCCAGAACCTAGGATTTGAGAGTGTATATTGTTATATTTCAGTATATAATGATGTATGTTGGATGAATGATGTACTCGTGACATACGAAATTCAGGTGTGAAGATAGACCGGAATTCACGGCGTTACACTATCTTTTGATTGGCCTGACTCATTATCGCGCTCCAATAACTGAGCCCTATTTACAACATCTAAATACAAGCACAGTTTGTGAGAAATGAGGTATTAACGAATTTCGGGATTTAAACCTCACAGAAACATTCTCGTCATACGCTCCTCATTATCTACCAAATGGGATGCAAACTAGGATAACTTTGTAAACTTAGTCTCGTATTGTGATACGATCATATTGTTTTGTTCTAGCTTAATGAATTCCACCTCCTTCATGTGACGAATACTCTTAAGCAAGTACTTTTCGTTAAATAATTCTTGGAACTTCTCCCAAGACATCTTCAGTGCAGAAAGATGAGTATGTTTTACAGATTCCTATCAGTAATCTGCCTCTCCTCGCAACATAAAGGTAGCGAAGGGAACCTTTTGCTCCTCTGAGCATCCCAAAACATCAAATATCTTGGTGATCTGCTTAATCCACGTCTCTGCCTTAAGTGGCTCTGACTTTTCCAAAAACTACGATGGTCCCATCTCCTTGAATTACTTAGCAGTGACCAGCCGTTAGTTGCCATTGATTCCACCTGCATTTTGAACAGGAATCTCTCTCGTTTGGTGTTGCATGAATTGTAGAAAGCTTATGAACATCCCATTATTCATCATTTGGTCGGTGTTGTTGTTTACATAAGAAATATTGCCTTCCTGATGCTCATTATTCTGATTATTGATTGGCGGTGTCTCAACGGTCTCACGTGCTTCATTGCTTATCTCAACATTCTCGGATGTCATTTTCAAACACTGCCACAAAATAATGGTTAATTGACATGCTACATATTATCCCTATATTCTGATCGACCAATTAAATAACAAATAAGCTTTGGTAGGACACACTAACAAAGGATTTACTCGTCTCTCCCCTCCTAGTTCTAGCCTCAGATTTTCGTCAAGGATCATATCCCTAAGCTTTGATACCAACTATGACGCCCCAAAAATAGGTACATACAACCCATTCGGAGTCGCCAAATACATTGTACAGAACTTAAATACAAACTTCATTGATACAAATATTAACTGTCGTGTAAAATACGACAAAATGTAAACTGTGAGTTTTAATACGAATATTGTCTCGTAGACAATATCCAAACTCAAATAAAGTCATCATTACAATTATTATCACACTATTTTATAGAATAGTGAGGACTACTATAGCCACCATCTTGGACCATCACTCAATTCTCTGACTATTCCCATCTATATTATCATTTTCCAAAAGAGAACAATGTAAGAAAAGGGTGAGCTTAACTAGCCTAGTAAAGAATATTATGACTAAGATAATGTAGAATAAATTATCCTTAGTCTTCAACAGTGTAAAAACTGATAGAATACAATTGACAACAAGTTTAACTACATCGGAACAAACAATCCATTAGAAGAGTTAAGTAGAGAATGATGTCTACTATCTTCTATGATTTAAAAATTCATCATCAATATTTTATCTCTGTAACACAACTCAATAAATAATCCACATCACCAAATTATCCATGCACTACGGGCCAAAGATATTCGTTAGTATCTCCAGTGGTCATGATTATGCCAAACAACTGTCTATCTATGCACTACGGGCTAAATAAGACTTTTACCATATCATTTGTCTGTAACATTACAGGTCATGATTATACCGATACATAATTTCTGGTCATAATCATACCAATCAACAGTCCATCTATGCACTACGGGCCAAAAATGACTTTCACCACAATATAAGCATGAGGATGACGACAATGATATAAGAAATCAATCAAGTGAGCTTAATGATAAATATTAAAGATTTATAATTCAATTTATCTAGAGTTTTAGAATGTCCAAATTTTTAACATGATAATAAATTATGGAGTAAAATTCAAGAATAATATTCATGTATCAAAAATAATTTGGACAGAAAAGAAACCATTTTTTTCGAGAATAGTACCCCATGAATAGTACTTTGTGAATAGTATCCCGTGAATAGTACCATATAGTACCCATGAATAGTACCGTATGAATAGTACTGTATATATGAATAGTATCCCGTGAATAGTACCCAAGTGAATAGTACCCCATGAATAGTACCCCGGCATGAAAAGATTAAAATTTAATAAGAATGTTCAAAAAAATATTTCAGTGAAACGATACTAGATGAAGCACAAAATTCAAGGACATCCCACTAATTTCAGAGAGTATAGAAGTAATACTTATCAAAATAAGTGTAGATTTAGGAATATGAAACGAAATAATATTACTTACATACTATAGAGTATGGAAAAAAAATAATATTTCTTACGAATATTGAACGAAAATAATCTCTCTTACCTTAAAAGGAGAGTAATTCTGACGGGTATAGCAGGGATATTCTTGAAGAAAACTTCAACTATTTTCTACACTCAAAGTATCCTTATACTAGAAAGAAATACGCACAATATTATAGAATAAGAATTCTCTAATTTTGGTGTGATTTTCATTTCTAAACTAAGCATCCTATTTATAGGAGAATGGTAGAGTACTATTTAAGAATAATCATGGACGCATAGTAAAACCTTCACGGGCGACTGAAATTAGCAAAATTTTGATTTTACTATGTAGCAGTATGCAAAAAAATATTCTAATAAAACGAAAATTTTATATAAAATATAAAATATTCTATTTATAATCTAATAAAATGAATAACTTTATATATAATATAAAAAGTATTCTATTTTATATAAAAAATTTTCTATTTTATTACTATTATAATAATAATAAAACAAAATTGAGATAACTTTCTACCAACAATTTTGAAAAATAAGTAAGTGGGGGTCCACGTAATAAGCCAAATTTATAACAAATACTTCATGATAAACCCCTTAATTTAAATCAAAAATTGAATAAATATTTATCACAAATCATTTATCTTCAATAAACATATTTTTAATCTTTTAACAATTATTCATCATTAATAGTATAACTCACAATATTAACAACCAAATCATTCCCAGGAAAGAGGGGGCTTTCTGATAAGGACTTTTGTTGGCTTGTTTCGGGTTTAACAAAACAAACATACTCGTGCAAGTATACATGGTCAACAAGTAATATAGAGTCGGAGAAAGGTAATTATTCCGAATCTATCATGCAACAACTTTATAGCTATTTCTGGCTGCTTAAACGATCGAATAAAAGGTGATTTAAAAACTAAAATGTTTATTAACACAAAATAACTAATTAACAAGCGAAAAAAAATTTAAATGGAAAGATATGGGATCTTAATGTCACTTACTGCTTTACTCAGATTATACACCTCTTGTTAAACTTGATTAATTACTATGGATTGCTAGTCGAGAGCACGAAAGTGAAACATGAGTATTTTTCAATACACCATGCCCATATCACATAAAATCCACAAATAGATAGAATTCATATGAGCATTAATATTACCTAACCCACTATATGTCTATGTGAATTACAAGTAATATCAATTTAAGTGCAAGCTCTCTTAGTGACTACACATGGTAAGCCGGTATATGTCTATCCGGATTACGAATCACAAAATCTATCACATGTAAATTTTATGAACATATGCCAACAAGGTCAGATCTAAACTTATATTTCCTCTTTCAATTCCATATAAGTTATTAGGGTAGATGGTGATCAATAATCTAAGCAATAAGCACAACCAAGTTAGGCAATCCAACTATAATCATTCAAGCGTCACAACAAGGCATATAAATCTGAACTACACAATAAGATCCATTAGAATCCCATAATGGTGGTTAGTTCATCTCTGAATCAACAACTATTATGGGATATAAGCCAAGCATGAGAAGTCACAATAAAACAAAGAGAGTAAAGACAAAAGAGAATGCAAATTTGATTAATCCCTGCTCAAAGCGAGCTTCCAAACTCAGTTCATAACCACAATCGATCCAAAGTGAAACTTCAGTAATCAAAAGCTACTAAATCTAAAGAGAGAAGCAAAATAGTAGTAGAAAGCTACATATGAAATCTCTCTGGCTCTATGAAACCCTAAAATGGAAAATATAACTGATAATAATGATGATCTGTAACTAGCAAATACACCCCCTTATAGTAATCACGCTACAGCAGACTTAAAATGAAAAGTCAAAATTTTAATCAGTCTTAACTGGCGTGGCCCCATATAGCAATTGCGGCGCGGGCGCGCTATGCTGTCTTCCAGAGTCTTACTAGCGTGGGCGCGTTACATCTGTGCTCTACACTAGCGCGACCGCGCGGCTGTTGTTACCTGCAATCTGTTGTGAACTGCTGCTAGTATTTTGCTGCTACCTTGTTGCTTTCTTCTTCTTTTGCCTTCACATGCTTCTTCATTCTTCACTTGACTTCTCAAATGTCCTCCTCACATGCACTTGCTCAGCTTCATTCCTCATTCCAGCATAAGCTCACCATGCTTTGCCACATCCATGCCATTGCCATGCCTTATTAGTTTCCTTGATGTACCCTACAAAACAAGAATAAAAAGTAATCAAACAATACTAAAAATACTTGAGTTTAAGCATAATTCTAGCACGTTGATAGCCAATAAGTAGGTATAAAACCTACTTATCAAATTCCCCCAAACTTGAACTATTGCTTGCCCTCAAGCAATAAACACAAATGTGAACTAACAGATGCAAACTACATGCTATACAACTTTACTATCATGCAAATGAATCCTAGGATTTTCAGCCATGTTAAGAATTCCAATAAGATATGCCTCAGAGAAATATCAAGATCTACGAACAAAGTATCAAACTAAGCTAAAGGCATAATGACATACAATCAGATAATCATAACCTGCTATAAAGATGCTATGTGTGTATATGTTATGTTTACAGATAAGCTTGACAAAGGTGAAAATTCCAAATGCTATACTTCTTAAGAAAAAAAGCTGAGGTTTCAAATCAAGAACTATGCACATAAATGAAGCAACAACTACTCCAACACATTAGTACAAGCTAAGGTTCAACAAAGGGTTTATTCTGCTTTATTTTACTCACGAGGGCGATTTTTGCACTTTCCCGTGGTGTTTAATGATTTTTTTTTATTTCCCATGGTTGTGCAATGTCTCATTCCCTTAGGCTTTTCAATGCTACCTTAGCGAGCTTTCTACCAATGACTTGCAAGCCATCAAGACCTTAGGGTGCCAGGTGTAAAGACATCCCCTCGGGCTTACTTACTCAAAATAGGAAAGGCCACAAAACAAGATTAGCCACGGTGTTTACACCATTTTTTTAAAGAGATAGCAAGTATACCCAGTGCGTTCCCAAAACTTGAGTTTCTATGTCGTGTAGCCATTATTAACTTTTTACACGAGTCTATCATTAAAAACAACGTTTTCCTCTCAGAAGACAAGCATGCTAATCT
Organism: Panax notoginseng; assembly: GCA_016801055.1. Taxonomy (NCBI): domain Eukaryota; kingdom Viridiplantae; phylum Streptophyta; class Magnoliopsida; order Apiales; family Araliaceae; genus Panax; species Panax notoginseng. The sequence continues at coordinate 142,270,211 of CM029013.1, read as the reverse complement.
TAACCAACAAGCAAATAGGAACACTATCTTGCTACCCGGTAACATCAAAATAACAGACATGGATAACATCATGTATAAAATTATAACTAAGTTTAAGTTATCAACCAAGTTCAAAAACCTATCAAATTTCTATGTCATCATTGGCCAAATTAAAATTTAACAAACTAAAAACCTGAGAATATGCTATGCCATGCAACTAAACATGTACTAAGTAGACAAATAAAAAGAAAAATTTCCACGCAGAATTTAACTAATAACTACTAATATGCAATTAAACTATATGCAACATGCAATTACAACTATATGCTCTAAACTACTAAATAAACCTAATACCTCTAAACTTAAAGTATTCATTTTCCTCAATAAAGGTAAAGGGTAAGGAAACTCCCCTATATGTCGGCATGGCCACCCTTCTCGGGTGGAGAATCTGGTGGCGGGTATGGCTCAACAGAACCAAAGATAGGTCACTCCACTAGCGTCCCCTGCTGAGCAAATGCTTCAGCCAAAGCTCGGGACATTCCATTCGTGAATTCTAAGAAGTTGTCATGCAGCGCGTCCACCTTCCTCTCTAAACACCTCATTCGGCGATCCTGACTCTCTGAAGTAACAAGAGGAATGGCAGCTACCTCAGCTGGCTGTGGAGATGGCACTGGTGCTGGAGCTGACAGAATAAAACCTTCGCCACGAGGATGTGATGTGCCACCAGCCCAATCATCAAACTTCTGAATGGTGGCATGTATAATATCCTTACTAGGCATTTGAACTTGCTCATCCTCCTAGTCTACTCCAGCTTTGGCACACAAGTGGGCTACGACTAATGCATAAGGGATACTATCCGTGGTGCTTCTCTTCATATAACGTAGCATATTTTGATGGAGAAGGTGGCCCACATCGATGTATTTCCCTGTGATAATGCCCCACGAAATTATTGCCCTTTTAGTTGGAATGTCGTGCTGGTGCGTGGATGGCATCAATTTAGCACAAATAAACAAGTTCTAAGCCTTTGCATATCGATTTAGCGCTGCACTAGGAATGTTGGTGGGCGTATTTGTGCCCTATTTGTAATTCCACTTAGTGCCCAGCACACACAAGTCCTCGATCACCCTGTCCAGGTCAGTTGCAAACCTTTCTGCTCCACCCAGTTTGCTTGATTAGTAGGAGGGTCGGGCAGATTGAACACCTCACGTATCGCCTGTGGGAGATAATCAACATGGAAGCCCCGACAAAAGATATGCCACTCTGCATTTCGTTGGCATTTGCATAAAATTCGTGCACAATGGCCATCGGGGCAAGCACGGGAGTGGCCACAACCCCCATCCAGCATCGTTCTCTGATCATATCCAACAATTGCCCATCCTACTTTGCTGGATTGAATCCTCTTTCCTTCATAAAAGTCTTTGCAACAATCCTTTAGTATTCATTCTAAGCAGCAAGACTAATAAATTTTGTCATGTCTACGATATCTTCATCCTGACTACTATTGGAAGAGGATTTCGAGGGATTTCTAGGTGCGTGAGCGTGCCCTTTTTGGTGCCATGAGTATTGTCAGAGAAGTTGCTTGCAAACCCTAAACTGTGTTGTGAATGGTGAAGATGAGAACCCTGCTTGGTACTCTGTATGCCCAACTGAATAAACCCCAAATTAATCATTGATATGCTCTGAACAAACCCTAGATGAGTGAAATTCAACCCCAAACTTGTTTGCTTAAGTAGAGATGAAAAGTCTCTATAAGTTCAAGTGGCAGAGATTGACTAGGAGAGGAGAGAAGGAGTTTGTGGTGTATAAGGAAAAGGAGAAGGAATTTGGTTACGTATGGGTTCTCTGTCAACGCTCGACTGAATATAAGGGATGGGTATAAAATGAAATGGGTTAAGTGTTTAAGCTTTTAAAACTATATGGGTTTGGGTACGAGCACGGGCGCACCGGCCTTAGCCGTGTCTATGGCGCGGGTGCGCTGGGACTTGATGCTCATTGATGTCTGCGCCCTGAGCCCAGCAGATAATTTTTGTTATGTATAATGAAGGAACAACAACAACTGATATTCACTATATAATCTGCACATATAGGATTAATAAAAATGAGATATACTGATATCAAAATTGACTATGTAACATGTATGTATGACTGTATACCCAAATATGCTATATATGCAATTTTTACCAAAAAGATATGTGCATTAAGCTCCTACTCAAAATTGGTTCCAAAATTCTTTTATGATTCTTAGAATTAATCAGGGGGGAATAAGAGAGATATGCAATTAGAATTAAACAAGAGGAAGAAGTAGAGACATTTGTAACTTAGAATTAAACAGTAGGGAGAAATAGACATGAGTAGCTAGAATTAAACAAGACAAAGAAGTAGAAATGATGTATATAGAATTAAACAGGAGGGAGAAGAGAGATAATGGGGTGCCTCCCATCGAGCGCTTGTTTATAGTCCATTAGCTTGACTATCTCTGGCCTAGTCATGTTGTTGAAAGGATTGAGGCGACCTTCTGTCTATCGATCTCAACTCCATAATAATGCTTCAACCTCTGTCCATTTACTTTGAATGGTTTGTCTGGGTATTTGTCTAAAATCTCAATTGCACCATGTGGAAACACTATCTTAACTGTGAAAGGTCCCGACCACCGCGATTTGAGCTTTCCTGGAAAAAGTCTAAGTCTAGAATTGAACAACAATACTGATTGCCTTGGCTCAAATTTTCTTTCCATGATTCTATGATCGTGCCACCTTTTCACTTTCTCTTTGTACAATTTTGAATTTTTGTAGGCATGAAATCTGAATTCATCTAACTTATTGAGTTGGAGAAGGCATTTTTCCCCTGCAGCCTTCAAGTCGAAGTTCAGCTTCTTAATCGCCTAATAAGCTTATGCTCAAGTTCCATGGGAAGGTGAGAAGCCTTCCCATGCACTAGCTAAAATGGTGACATACCCAGTGGTGTTTTGTAAGCAGTCCTATATGCCCACACTGCATCGTCCAGCTTCAGAGACCAATCCTTTCTTGTGAGATTCACAATCTTTTCTAGTATCCTCTTTACCTCACGATTAGACACTTCTGCTTGGCCATTCATTTGGGGGTGGTAAGTTGTAGCTACTCGATTATTTACCCCATACTTGGCCAATAATGCTATAAACTGGCGATTATAGAAATGGCTACCTTCATCTCTTATGATCGCTCTTGGAGTCCCGAATTACGTGAATATGTTCTTTTAGAGAAATCTCAAGACCACCCTAGAATTATTTATCGGAAGGGCTACTACTTCCACCCATTTGGACACATAATCCACTGCCAGAAGGATGTATAAGTTTCCACATGACTAAACAAAAGGCCTCATAACCCATTTGGACACATAATCCACTGCCAGAAGGATGTATAAGTTTCCACATGACAAAACAAAAGGCCCCATAAAGTCTATCCCCCAAAAGTCAAAGATCTAGACCTCTAGGATTATGTTCAACAGCATTTCATTTCTTTTTGATATATTTCCTACCCTCTGAAAATGGTCACATTTCTGCACAAAGTTGTAAGCATCCTTGAAGAGAGTCGGCCAATAAAAACCTACCTACAAAACCTTGGCCACTGTTCTTTCTCCCCCATAGTGCCCTCCATAAACTGATAAGTGGCAATCCTATAATACTCTCCGTCTCATTATCTGGAATGCACCTTCTAATCATTCTATCAGCACATTACTTAAATAGGTAAGGCTCATCCCAAATATACCATCTAACATCGTGGAGAAATTTCTTCTATTACTGTCCAATCAAAATAGAGGGAATAATATTTCTCACTAGAAAGTTTGCATAGTCCGCGAACCATGGCACTTTACCTTTCACCACAAACAATTTTTCATCTAGGAAGGATTCATTGATCATCACTTTGTCATTCGTATCCCCTCTCGGATTCTCCAATCGGGATAAGTGGTCAGCCACTTGGTTCTCGATCCCTTTTCTGTTTTTGATCTCTAAGTCAAATTCCTGTAGAAGAAGAATTCACCTGATAAGACGGGGTTTTGCATCTTTCTTGGCTATCAAGTATCAGATTGCAGCATGATCGGTGTATGCAACCATTCTTGTCCCAATCAGATAAGAACAAAATTTATCGAATGTATATACCACCTCTAGAAGCTCTTTTTCTATGGTAGTGCAATTCAACTGGGCGTCGGTTAGGGTCTTGCTAGCATAATAAATGATATGGAATACCTTGTCCATACGCTGGCCTAAGATAGCTCCCACAACAAAATCACTTGAATCACACATCAATTTGAATGGAAGAGACCAATCAGGGACTGTAATGACGAGTGTTGTAGTCAACTTCTTTTTCAAATGCTCAAAAGCAGCCAGGCATTCCTCATCGAATTTAAATGGACATCTTTCTCTAACAAACTGCACAGCGGCTTAGTGATCTTTTAGAAGTCCTTTATGAAATGACGATAAAAGCCTGCATGCCCCGGGAAGCTACGGACCCCTTTCACAGAAGTAGGTGGAGGTAAGTTCTCGATAGTTTCCAGTTTTGCTCTGTCCACCTCTAACCCTTTCCTTGAAACTTTATGCCCCAAAATGATGCCTTCTTGTACCATAAAATGGCACTTTTCCCAGTTTAGTACTACATTAATTTCAACACACCTCTTCAGCACCATCACCAGATTCTCCAAACACAAGTCAAAAGAGTCTCCAAAGACCGAGAAATCATCCATGAAGACTTCAACAGTATGTTCCACCATGTCAGAGAAAATGGTCATCATGCACCTCTGGAATGTAGCTGGGGCATTGGATAAACTGAAAGCAATCCTTCTGAAGGCAAATGTACCATATGGACAAGTGAAGGTAGTTTTCTCTTAGTCTTCCGAGGCTATCACTATTTAGTTATACCCCGAATAACCGTCCAGGAAGCAGTAGTACTCATGTCCTACTAACATATCCAACATTTAATCAATAAATGGGAGAGGGAAATGATCTTTCCTCGTAGCTTTGTTCAGTCTGTGGTAATCCATGCAGACCCTCCAACCCGTAACTGTTTTGGTAGGTATTAGTTCATTGTTTTCATTAGATACCACTGTCAAGCCCCCTTTTTTCAGAACACACTGCACTGGGCTCACCCAAGAGCTGTCTAAAATAGGATAAATGATCTCAGCATCTAACCACTTTTAGATCTCCTTCTTGACAATCTCCTTCATGATAGGATTCAATCTCCTTTGCTGCTCTACTGATGGCTTACTATCATCTTCCAGAAGGATTTTGTTCATGCAAAATGAGGGGCTGATCCCCTTGATGTCTGCTATAGTCCATCTAATAGCTAATTTAAACTCTCGCAACACTCGCAACAATTTATCTTCCTAACAAGACGTTAGTGCAACAGCAATTATAACAGGCAACTTTGAAGATTCACTTAAAAATGTGTACTTTAAATAATTTGGAAGAGGTTTGAGGTCAAGGTTAGGAGGCATCTCAGTAGAAGGCTTGAGTCGTTCTGATGTCTCCCCAGTAAGTCTGAGTGGTTCAATGGGAATCTTAAATTTTTGCATCTGTGGTGCTGTGTCCATAATTTGTACATACTCTACAACCTAAGTATCCTCTAAATCAGATTCTCCCAGTATTGTAACGACCTCAAAATTCATACAATTTAATTCTAGACTTCGGTCGTTAATAATACATTCAACCTCTAATTTTACATCATTAAACGATAATACAACCATTGAAATTTGCGGAATAATTAAAATTTTCTATTACAAACTATCCTCGTTCCCAAAAGCTTCAACCTTTACATCTAAATATCTCAGAATCATTTTAATACTACAATAGTTTACATTCGCAAAACAATATTACAATTCAACATTAATACATTATTCGAAACCTTAAACATGGTTCAAATAATAACACAACCAAAGTATATAAATCTTCAAGTATCACATCTGATTCATGTCTTTCAAGTAACGCATAACTTTACCTTGAATCTTGAACCTGCAAAAGTGATTATTTGCAAGGTTGAGCTCGACAACCCAGCAAATTTAATAGTCTATCATGTTTCACATAGCACACAATTCATGCATTCTACATTTCTAATTTATCGAGTTACATTATACAACATGCATGTGATATCACATATCACATATAAATTGAGTTCCATAACCCAATTAACTTTGTCATATTTTGACTTTAACAATTCATAAAGCATGGTATGTAACTCACCACATAATCACATTTAATCCACAAACATAATAGAACTGAAAAACTTGCCTTGGATGTTGTTTAATATTTATAACTTATCTGCGCTGTGATGATCCTACACAAATTGAGGATACATACATGTACATATTAGTTTCACATACAAAATTCACGTACTCAATGTAAACTAATTTTATTTAACTATAATATTTTGTTCTTGTTTAAAACCATTCTATGTTTCTTTAGAAACTTTTATCCGTTATAACCTTTTTACGCCCAAAAGGTTCTCTCGTGGATTTAGTATGTAAATACTTTACGTATCAAAACATAAACCATTTATATCCCCTTCGTTTTATATTACTAGGTTCAATATAATTTCACAAGGCAGCAGCCCCTCACCTTTGACACCCATTTCGCGGTTTAATAGCTTGCAATTTACTTATCTAATCGTAAGGCATTTTTTTTAGTATGTTTTTCATGGCATACAAGACTATTTTTAAGAAATACTAACTTCTCATTTCGGGTTTGTTAAGTAGTCTAAAAAGCGTCCCAAAAATTGACGTTCATAGCAGTCTTCAATTTTTTTTCCCAGCTTTACCCTCTCTCGCTAAAACAGTCATAACTAATTCGTTTCAAAACATTTTTGAGCGATTCTTGAGCCCACGCGAAGCTAACGTCCGAGGCTACAACGTTCATTCTTTGACCATTTCCAAATTCAAAGCACAGAATTCCGAAAAATTCGTTCAAGGTGACTGCCCCGAGTTGGTTAGACAGTTTTGACGCGACAACTTTGAATGGTCATAACTCTTTGCTCCGAAGTCGGAATTAGTCCGTTCTGGAGTCTATGGAAAGCTAATTCAGTGTACTATAACATACCAAAAGCCCAGAAGTTTGTGGAAATATTAACTGATCGAAACAGTGTCCCGAATAGCACATTCCGCTGCTGACTTTCAGTTTGACAAATTCGACACATTTCTTTCCAATCACCGTAACTCCCTCATCCGAGGTCGGAATGAGGTCATTCCAAAGCCTATGGCTTGCTAACTCAGTGCACTACAACTACCCAGAACCTCAGAATTTTTCAGGCAACATAGCAATTCCAGAATTTGACACTATAGTCACTGTTCATTCAATTTTCATTTCTAGACATGGTTTACTAAAATTTTCACCACGGATTCATTTTAACTCCGTTTTGGTTCATTCAAGTTAGGAAATCTTCAGAACATAGAGGGATATAACATACAATCATCAAATTAAGCTTTTAGACATAAATCAAAAGCACAAAGGGTCCTCAAGCTCAGTCCCAAAAACTACCCAACAAGGTTCTTTGTAAATCTTTTATTTTGTGAGTTTTGGTTACACTTGGATGATGTTAAGGTTTCATATCTCTAATTACAATCATTATAACTCATTTACATAATCAATTACAAGCCAAAATAAACATAGTAAACTAACTAGTTTTCTAACAAAACTAGCTAAATTTCCAAAATACAAACTTTAACTAACAAACTAAATAAAATATTTAAAATAATAACATTACCAAAAATTAAATAAGAAACATACCCGAAAATACGAATTCCACAAACTGAATACGTACTCGACCAAAATTAAACTAAGAAAAGATCTTTATAAAAAGTCCTCCCACAACAAAGTCTTTCTCAAAATTGGAGGCCTTATTGTTGGTGAATGAAATAAAGGATCAAGCCCTTCTATTTATAGGTTTAGCAAAGGGTAAAGTTCTCAATTTAGTTGATGTGTGACTTGGTTTATACTAATTCTAATTTGTTTATACTAATTTTTCCTATTTTCAACATACTGAGTGTATTCAGTAATCAAGAATTCGTTTCTTAACCAATTCGATCCGTTCAAGTTGCGTTGTTTTCGTTTTATAGAGGAGAACAACAATCATCCATCAATTTAAAGTTTTCATCATGAATTCATCATCAACTTTAGTCCCAAAGTACACCAAAACACACATTACAATCAAAACCCAAATTCCTCTTCTTTAGTATAAATATATGAATTTGATTTCTAAAAATTTGTTTCTAGATGATCACTATCAAATTATAAATATCTAATAACATATATAACATCGTAACCCACAAATTCATTAACCAAAACTCTAATTTTAAAAGAAACTCAAGAACACATAAACTAGAAATATAAACTAGATTATGTACTTTTAATTCCTTAAGAAATAAAATTAACCTTATTAGTAAAATTATAATTTCTATTCAACCATTATAATCATAACATTATTTAACAAATTCTCATTCCTCTAATTTAATTATTTAATTGAATTAGAATATCACAATTATACTCGCGTAATAAAATACGTATAAATCTCATCTATTTTATCACACTTAAATAAACTATCTCATACCAATTTTCATCAAATATTTATTTAATATCATAAATATTCATCTAATTCCATAAAGTTTTCAACTAAAATATTTAATGTACTTAATAAATATTTTACTCGTATTATACTAATATTTACATTTTCATGCAATATATTACCATCTCACTTTATTAAATCAATTATACTTGTATTAATTCACTATTTTAATTAAGTGAATTATTCACACTATTTATGAAACTTAACTCATAATAATTTCCATTGCCCACAAGTCATAATAATTAAAATTATATTATCTCATAACATAATTTTAACTTAATTAAATTAACTAATATTATTTAATTTCTTTAATAGTTTAATTACCTATTAAATCTCACATTCTCCAACATATGAATATATAATTCTCTTCACACCAAATCATATAATTCAAAATATATACACCTCATAATAAGAATTTTAATTATTAAATTCTTATTTTAATAACTTATAAATATTCGGGTTGTCACAAGTATAGCACTCTCCAATGGCTCACGACATAGTATTAAATGAAGAGGCTAGAAATTTGATTGATATTATCAATCAAATTTCTAGCCTCTTCATTTAATACTATGTCGACTACATCGACCCGGAAGCACTCTTCTTCGTCAGTGGGGAACTTTATAGCTTTAAAGACATTAAATGTAACCTCTTTGTCTTGGACTCTCATTGTCAGTTCTCCTTTCTGTACATCTATGAGTGTCCGCCCAGTAGCTAGAAAAGGTGTTCCAAGGATGATCGGTATGTCTCTATCCTCTTCGTAGTCCAAAATAATGAAGTCGATTTGGAAGATAAACTTGTCTACTTTAACCAAGACATCTTCTACAATACCTCTAGGGTAAGTGATGGATCTATCGGCAAGTTGCAATGATATATTTATTGGCTTTGGAGCCGGCAATCCCAACTGTGCGAATACCGATAGAGGCATCAAGTTTATACTTGCCCCCAAATCACATAAGCATTTGTTGAAAGAAAGTTTTCCAATAGAGCAAGGTATTGTAAAACTGCCTGGATCTTTGAGCTTTGGAGGTAGCTTACGCTACAACACTGCGCTGCACTCTTCTGTCAAGGCAACTATTTTATAATCCTCTAGTTTCTTCTTCCTTGATAGAATGCCTTGCATAAACTTCGCATAGCTTGGCATTTGCTCCAAAGCCTCTACGAAAGGTATGTTAATTTGCAGTTTCTTAAAGACCTCCAAGAACTTAGCGAACTGTTTATCTTCTCTTTGTTTTTAAAGTCTCTATGGATAAGGAACATGAGGGTATACGACTGGTGGTATGGCTTTCTCATCCAACTCCTTATGTTTTGTCTCAACTACCCGCTGCTCAGCACCCCCATCTGACAAGCCATTCTCAGAAACCACTGCACCTTGGCGCGGGCGCGTAATGTCTTCTTATTTATTGGGCGCGGGCGTACCAGGGTCCAACTTTGCAGTCTATTTCCCTGATCTCAATGTAATGGCCTAACATTGTTCCTTTCCTTCCCTTCTTGGATTTACTTCAGTATTGGCAGAGCTCCTTGCGGTCTATTGTTTAACAAGCTAGCCATCTGGCCCATTTGAGTCTCCAAATTCTTAATAGCCACCGTTTGGCTCTTTATCATCACTTCAGTATTTGCCATGTATTTCAACATCATCTCTTCCATCTCAGACTTCTTTTCTGGTTAAGGGGCAGGAAGTGGATGATGTTGGTGGTGTTGTTGTTGCTGAAATCCAGGAGGGTAAGGAGGCTTAGGTGCATACTGCTTATGGGATTGTTGTGGTTGATATTGTTGTTATAGAGGTTGGTATTGTTGTTGTGTTTGATGTTGTTAAACATTTTGATTATTACTCCAGCTAAAATTGGGATGATTTCAGTTGTTGGGATGATAGGAGTTCTAAAACTAATTCTGTGGCTTTTGATAGTTCCTGACGAACTGTACCGACTCTGCAGTGATAGCACATTGTTCTGTTTGGTGTGACCCTGCACATATCTCATAGACATAGGCAACTTGCTTAACTTTGTTCTCAGCCAGAGAGTCAATTTTCTTTGCCATTGCTGCTATTTGAGCGGATAATGTTGTGATGGCATCCACCTCTAATAACCCAATAACTTTTGGTTGAGGCATTTTGGCTGTTGGATTTTGAAAGTCATTTGCTGTCATGGTCTCAATAAGTTCATAGGCTTCTTCATAGCTCTTAACCCACAACGCTCCTCCTGCAGCAACATCAATGATTGACCTAGATTGCTAGCCCAACCCATTATAGATAGTATTAATAACCATCCAATCTGGCATCCCATGGTGAGGGCATTTTCTTAGCATCTCCTTGTATCACTCCCAGACCTCATACATTGAGTCTTCCTGTTGTTACTCAAATTGAGATATAGCTGCCCTCATCTTCACTGTTTTAGCCATAGGAAAGAATTTGGCTAGGAATTTATGTGCTAAATCCTCCCACGTAGTTATTAACCTTGATGGCAATGAATGAAGCCAACTTCTTGCCTTGTCCCTTAAAGTGAAAGGAAACAGTCTGAGCTGCACCGCATCATCTGACACACCATTGTATTTGAATGTGTCATAAATTTTAATAAAACTCAGCAGGTGCTTGTTAGGATCATCAGTAGTAGTACCCCCAAACTAAACCGAATTATGTACCAACAATATTGTTCCCGATTTAATCTCGAAGGTGTTTACTGCTATGGCTGGCCTAACTATGTTGTAGCTCATTTATTTTTGGCATAGAATAGTCTCTTCTTCTGCCATTATTGCTGATGTTTCAGTGTTCTCTTGTGTGTTAGAATTACGTGCACTCGCTCTCCAAGCTTTACCGTTGATATTATCTTGCCTCAATACCAACTTAGAATTTGAAGATCAAGTGTGTATATACTAAACATAAGTACCTGAAACGCAAATAAAAGAAAAATAGAAATGAGATAAGGTGAGAATTGTTTAAGTCAGACAAATTTAACTTAAGTTGATGACGACAGTAATAAAAATAAAAACCTATCCCCGGGAACGGCGCCAAAAACTTGTTGGCTTGTTTCGAGTTTAACAAAATATACATACTCATGCAAGTATACACGGTCAACAAGTAATATAGAGTAAGTTAAGTATCGTTCCCACGGAGAAAGGTAATTATTCCTAATCTATCATGCAATAACTTTATAGCTATTTCTGGCTACTTAAACGATCGAATAAAAGGTGAATTAAAAACTAAAATGATTATCAACACAAAATAACTAATTAACAAGTGAAGAAATTCAAAATGGAAAGATATGGGATCCTAATGTCACTTACTGCTTTACCCAGATTATACACCTCTTGTTAAACTTGATTAATTACTATGGATTGCTAGTCGAGAGCACAAAAGTGAAACATGACTATTTTTCAATACATCATGTCCATATCACATAAAATTCATAAATAGATAGAATTCATATGAACATCAATATTATCTAACCCACTATATGTTTATGTGAATTACAAGTAATGTAAGACCCCAAATTATTAATAAATAAAATTTAATTTCCTCTATTTATCATTTTGAAATAGTAAGGGTTGATTTGATTAATGTGATTAGTTATGGGTAAAATACGCAAATATTTTAAATAAGCAAGTGGATATAAAATATTCATTTTTATCAGATAATATTCGTTTGGACGTGGAATATTCTTGTTGTCGGAGAATATTCGTACGACGGCGCAGACTTGTGTGGGCCCCATAACAGAAAGCGATTGGATGAAGAAAATGACAAGTATAAGTTGTTTATAAATAATGGTGTAGTTGTTACCGTTAATACTGTTGAAATACCCGGTGGTTAAAACACAGTAATACGTGTTGTTGCACAGCAGCACACGGTATTGCACCAATTATTGATTCTTACGTAAGAAGACACTACTCAATAATGGTTACAGTAATTACTGTTCAGTATTTTATTTTATTGATTCAATAATTGCTGCGTTGATATTTTATATTACTGTTGTTTCAATAATTGTCACTACACAGTTTTTTTTGTTATCGGAGCAATAATTCATATTATCCGAATAATATTATTAGATAATATTATTGGTAATGTCTAGAAAGTTCTGTCTAAGGAGAGGTTTGGTCACCTAATTGCGCGCCAGTAAGGAGAAATCGTTATTGGAAAGCCCCCTCTTTCTTGGAACTGCTTGGTTGTCAGTATTGTGATTCGGTAATATTATTTGTGAATAATTAATTATTGATTTATATAATGAAGAAAATATTCATTTTATATGGATATAGATGGAGAAAATTTTTTAAAGTGACAATTGTTGAAAATCGATATTTTATCTTTTCTGATAAAATAATATTTTATTATATTATTATAATATAATAAAGATGATATTTTTATAATGAATGTGGGATATATGAGTATATGAGGAGAAAGAATATTTTTGTTGCAAAAATTGTTTAAAACATGTTAAACATGTCTGTGGGCCCATTTCTTGACTGAAATTTGATTATAGCTTGTAAAATCGCCTGTTTATGGATTTCGGTCAATTTCTGTTTGGAATTTGGAAAAACTTTGTTTTGACGAAAGGGCTATTTATTATGAATTATTGAAGTTAAGAAATTCTTGAATAATTGATTTTTGGAGTTTAAAATATTTTTAATAAGAAAAATGTTTTTTTTTCTTTAGATGAGGTGTGTGTGGCTGATGTTGGACCAGATTTGTGTGCGTAGGAAATTTTGATATATATATTAATATTATATTAAATTTTCTGCTTTGGTGTTCTAAGCATTTTCTTATAAATAGGGTGCTTAGGTTAGAATTGAAAATTACACCAGAAACTAAAGATTTCTCTCTCTTTCTCTCTCGATATTTTGAGCGTATTCTTATGAGTATTTTAATACTGTGAGTGTTGCTATACGGTGCAAGTTCAAGTCATAGCCTATATCTGGTGTTTCAACTAGAAGTACTGTCTTTACCAGGTAAGAGATGTTATTTTATTCAAAAATGATATTATTACTTCAATATCATTGTGCCGAAATATTGGTTGGAAATTTTTATCAATTTTAGAACTTTTCATGTCGGGGTTACTATTCATGAGTTACTATTCATGAGTTACTATTCATGAGTTACTATTCACGAGTTACTATTCACGAGTACTATTTACGAAGCATGATGATGTTTTTCTGTGAAATTTCTATCTTTTAGTGTCGGAGTCACTATTCACCTATACGACACTATTTACGTATACGGCACTATTCACGAATGCGGCACTATTCACAAAAAAATTAAATTTTTGTTTGTCGTCCAAAATATCCATTCTGGATACTGGCTTTGATTGTATCCATGTTTTGATCATTCTTGAATTTTACTCCACTATGATTACTTATGAGGTATTTTTAGACATGGAATAGCTGAAATACGAATCCTTAATATTTATTCTTTTGTTTCACTGGATTCGTTTTCTTTAAAATATTTTTCATCATCCTCAGTCCTAAATGATGATATAACTGAATATCTTTAGCCTGTAGTGCAAAGATGAATGATTTCTAATGAATATCTTTGGCCCGTAGTGCAAAGATGAACACGTGTTTAGATGAAAATGACCAACTGATGAATATCTTTGGCCTGTAGTGCAAAGATGAATATTTAATTCAAGATATATATTGATTGATGTTACAGGAAAAAAAGATAGACGATGAACTTTTAAATTCATATATAGAAGATAGTAGATTTCATTCTCTACTTAACTCTTCTAATGAATTATTATTTCCACTGCGAATATTGATTTAAAACTTGTTGTCTATTGTATTCTATTAGATTTTTCCCTGTTGAAGACTAACGATAATTTGTTTTATATTATCTTAGTCATAATGTTCTTTACTGGGCTAGTTGAGCTCACCCTTTTCCTTTTGTTCCATTTTTCTTCTCAGGAGGTGAGAATGTAGTGAGTACTAGTCGGGGTATGGAATGAAGGTTCTAGAAAGTCGTTTTAGTAGTCCTCACCATTTTTGTAAAAGAATGTATCAATAATTGTAATGAGGACTTATTTGAGTGTGGATATTTTTTAGATGGCAATATTTGTATTTAAACTCACAGTTTTTATGTTGTACTAATAAAGTTGTAGTTGTTTCTGTACCATGTATTTTGACGACTCAGAATGGGTGTTGTATACCTATTTTGGGGGCGTCGCAGTTGGTATCAGTGCTTAGGGATATGATCTCTAGCAGAGATCGGGGAATAGAACTAGGAGGAGAGAGACGAGTAAATCCTTCGCTAGTGTGTCCTACCTAAGCTTATTTGTTGGTCGGTCATAATATAGGGATATTATGTGATATGTTAATTGCTTAAATTAACCCTTGTTTTATGGCAGTATTTGAGAATGTTGACTGAGAATGTTAACAGTGGAGTAAATGAGACCGTGGAGACACTTGTGCTCACCAACGAGGAGAACGTGCAACAGGCTGGCAATGTTCCTCCTGTGAACAACACCAATGAGCATATGATGAACGATGGGATGTTTAGAAGCTTTTTGCAATTCATGCAAAACCAGACTAGGGAGACTCGTGTTCAAAATATAGGAGGAAATGATAGCAATTCACGGTTTGTCACAGCCAAGCAGTTCAAAGAATTGGGACCACCAGAATTTAAGGGAAAGCCGGATCCGATCATGGCGGAAATGTGGGTCAAGCAAATTACCAAGATATTCGATGTCTTGGGATGCACGGAGGAACAGAAGGTTCCATTCGCCACCTTTATGTTCCGTGGCGAGGCAGACTACTGGTGGGAGTCTGTGAAGCGTACCCATCCAGCCGCACTTAGTATGTCTTGGGAGACATTTCGAAAACTGTTCAATGACAAGTACTTTCCTGAAATTATTCGTCATATGAAGGAGGTAGAATTTATTAGACTGGAGCAGAATAACATGACGGTGTCCCAGTACGAGGCGAAGTTTGCAGAGTTGTCCAGGTTTGCACCTCATTTGGTGGAGAATGAGGAACGTATGATGCGGATGTTTCTGATTTGAAACCTGGCATATGTCAATATCTCATTTCTCATAAATTTTCTCTCTATTCAGATGTTGTCAAAAGGGCTCAATTATTAGAGCGAGATAATGAGTACGGTCAACCGAGGGACCACACCCAGGATCATACCGGTGACAACAGTCATCAGAACAATGATAACCAGCAGAGAAAGAAAAATACAGACAAGAACGGCAACCACTCTGGTGGTAATCGTGGCCATGAAAATAGAAGAAGCGAGTCAGGAGGAGATTTTAAAAAGAGGAGATTCAACAATGACAATACGAAGACGTCAGCACCAGCAGTAACTGGTTCCAAGGGAGGAGAACGACCACCGGTCATATGCTATAAGTGCGGAAAAGAAGGACATATCAGCCCAAACTGCCCACAACAGTTTAAGGTATATTATAATTGTGGAAAGGAAGGACATATCGCTCGAGATTGCACTGTAGCGAAACCATGTCCAGCGGGGATGGTGACTCAAAAAGCTGTCCCAGAAAAGTCAAAGTCAACGGTTCCTGGAAGAGCGTTTGTCGTGACTGGTCAACATGCGAGAAACCCAAACGAGGTGATCACGGGTAAGCTAATCATAAATTCATGCGAAGTTTATACCTTACTAGATATCGATGCTACCCATTCATTTATTTCTCATGCTTGTGCTCATCGTTTAAACTTGACTCCGAAGAAGTTAGACTTTGATTTATCTGTGGAGACTCCGTTAGGAGAAACTTTCATCACATCCACTGTTTATAAATCTTGTTTGATCCAAGTTGGCACCATCACCTTACCTGTTGACCTTATCTCTTTAAAGATACTTGCTTTTGATGTGATTTTAGGGATTGATTGGTTAACTACTCATCATGCCAAAATTGATTGTTTTCGTAAGGTTGTTAGTTTTTATATTCCTAACCAACCTATTGTGCGAATTCAAGCAACTAAGCCATTAAAATCAATCACTGTTATATCATGCCATAAAGTCATTCGTTTATTAAAAAACGGAAGCCAAGCTTTCTTAGCCCATGTTATGGATTTGAATAAAGACACGTCAAATTTGAATAATATTCCTGTTGTTATTGACTTTCCTGATGTTTTTTTTGAAGAACTTCCCGGTTTACCCCCGGAATGTGAAGTTGAATTCTTTATTGATCTTGAACCTGGTACAAAGCCCATTTCTAAAACCTCATATCGAATGGTTCCTATTGAACTTCAGGAGTTAAAGGTCCAACTACAAGAGCTGTTGGACATCGGTTTCATTCGTCCTAGTACATCTCCTTGGGGCGCTCCTATTTTATTTGTAAAGAAGAAAGACGGGAGTATGCGACTTTGTATTGATTACCGGGAATTAAACCATGTCACTATCAAGAATAGGTATCCACTACCTCGTATTGATGACCTGTTTGACCAGTTACAAGGAGCACAATTCTTTTCAAAGATCGATCTTCGTTCTGGATATCATCAGCTGAAGGTTAAAACTGAGGATATTCCGAGGACTGCCTTCAGAACTCGGTACAACCATTATGAATTCCTAGTCATGTCTTTTGGATTGACTAATGCTCCTGCGGCTTTCATGGATATGATGAACCGAGTATTCAAAGATTATTTGGATTAGTTCGTTGTTGTCTTTATTGATGACATCCTCATATATTCCAAAAGCCGTGAAAATCATGAGCACCATTTAAAACTGGTACTCCAAAGGCTGCGTGAAAAAAAGTTACATGCTAAGTTGAAGAAATGCGAGTTCTGGCTTGAGGAAGTAGCATTCCTAGGGCACGTGGTGTCAAAACATGGAGTATCTGTTGACCCGACGAAGATTGAAGCAATACAAAGTTGGGAGCAACCAAAGACGGTGACCAAAGTACGTAGCTTTTTGGGCTTAGCTAATTATTATCGGAGATTCGTGGAAGGGTTTTCTCGAATCTCTACCCCGTTAACTCAGCTAACTCGGAAAGATATCAAATTCGTATGGAGCAAGGAATGCGAGAAGAGTTTTCAAGAGCTTAAGAGGAGACTCATTTTGGCACCTGTTTTTGACCATACCATCTGGTTCGGATGGATTTGTTATGTACAGCGATGCTTCAGGCAAAGGGCTAGGATGTGTTCTCATGCAACGTGGGAAAGTTATAGCCTATGCCTCACGACAACTTAAAGAATATGAGAGGAATTATCCTACTCATGATCTAGAGTTGGTAGCAGTCGTTTTCGCGCTAAAGATCTGGAGGCACTATCTATGGGGAGAAAGTGGAGATATATTCAGACCATAAAAGCCTCAAATATTTCTTCACTCAAAAAGAACTCAATATGCGGCAACGACGTTGGCTCGAGCTGTTGAAAGATTACGACCACACTATTCAATACCATCTTAGAAAAGCAAACGTGGTAGCTGACGCGTTGAGTAGAAGATCATATGCAGGAACGAGTGCGATAATGTCAAGTATACGCATAGAACCAACTTTAATCGATAAAGTTAAAGTTGCTCAAGCCACAGACTCGAAGCGTATGAAGAAGAAAGTGCAAGAAGGTGCTATTCCAGAAGCAAGAATCGATGAAGAAGAATACTTCGAGTCCACTCCAGACTTTGTGTTCCTAACGATTCTGATTTGAAGTACATGATCATGATGGAGGCACACAATACACCATTTGCAATCCATCCTGGAAGTACCAAAATGTATCGTGATCTTCGACATATATTTTGGTGGAACAATATAAAGAGAGAGATTGCAAAGTTTATCTCGAGGTGTTTAACTTGTCAACGTGTAAAGGCGGAGCATCAAGTGCCAAATGGTCCATTACAACCACTTGAGATTCCGAAATGGAAGTGGGAACACATTACCATGGATTTCGTTACGGGTCTTCCCACGGTTTCTCAAGGCATAAATGCTATTTGGGTTATTGTTGATAGACTAACCAAGTCTGCTCATTTCTTGCCAATACGGGAGACTTATTTCCTTGAAAGTCTTGCTAGTATGTACGTAAATGAGATTGTGAGGTTGCATGGCATGCCAGTATCCATAGTTTCGGATCGTGACCCAAGATTCACTTCAAGATTTTGGGTTAGCTTGCAAAAAGCTATGGGCACGGATTTACGGTTCGGTTTCAGCATACCATCCTCAAACGGACGGGCAATCAGAGAGGACTATTCAAACTCTTGAAGATCTATTAAGACTTTGTGTCCTAGATTTCAAAGGAAGGTGGGATAAGTACCTACCATTGGTGGAATTCTCCTATAACAACAGTTATCAGGCAAGTATAGGTGTGGCTCCATTTGAAGCATTGTATGGACGAACGTGTCACTCTCCAGTATGTTGGGATGAGGTGGGAGAAGCAACCTTGTTGGGACCAGAGTTGGTACGAATGACTACAGAGAAGATCCAAACGATTCGACAACGTATACAAATGGCACAGGATCGACAAAAGAGTTATGCAGATCTTCATCGAAAGGACGTGGAATTTGACATTGGGGATCATGTATTGTTGCGTGTGGCTCCATGGAAAGGAGTTACAAGATTTCGGAAGAGAGAAAAGCTCAATCCACGATTTATTGGTCCCTTTCAAATTCTTAACCGAGTAGGAAATGTGGCCTATAGACTCGCGTTACCTCCAAGTATGTCTCATGTTTATAATGTTTTTCATATATTTGTGCTACGTAAATATGTGAAAGACCCAAACCACGTTATTGAGTTAGAACCAGACGAGATAGCCGAAGACTTAACGTACGAAGAGGTACCTGTCAAGATCTTGGATAGGAAGGAGCATGTCCTACGCACGAAGGTCATACCACAAGTTAAAGTTTTGTGAAGAAACCATGCTATTGAAGAAAAGACCTGGGAGTTGAAAACAGAAATGAAAGCAATGTATCCTCATCTTTTCGAAAAATCAGGTACGTACGTCAATTTTGAGGACGAAATTTCATAATGAGGGGTGGTTGTAAGACCCCAAATTATTAATAAATGAAATTTAATTTCCTCTATTTATCATTTTGAAATAGTAAGGGTTGATTTGATTAATGTGGTTAGTTATGGGTAAAATGCGCAAATATTTTAAATAAGCAAGTGGTTATAAAATATTCATTTTTATCGAAGAATATTTGTTTAGTCGTGGAATATTCTTGTTGTCGGAGAATATTCGTACGACGGTGCAGCCTTGTGTGGGCCCCATAACGAAAAGTGATTGGATGAAGAAAACGACAAGTATAAATTGTTTATAAATAACGACGTAGTTGTTACCGTTAATACTATTGGAATACCCGGTGGTTAAAACACAGTAATACGCGTTGTTGCACAGTAACACACGGTATTGTACCAATTATTGATTCTTACGTAAGAAGGCACTACTCAATAATGGTTACAGTAATTACTGTTCAGTATTTTATTTTATTGATTCAATAATTGATGCGTTGATATTTTATATTACTGTTGTTTCAATAATTGTCACTACACAGTATTTTTCGTTATCGGAGCAATAATTCATATTATCTGAATAATATTATTAGATAACATTATTGGCAATGTCTAGAAAGTTCTGTCTAAGGAGAGGTTTGGTCACCTAATTGCGCGCCAGTAAGGAGGAATCCTTATTGGAAAGCCCCCTCTTTCCTGAAAACTGCTGGTTGTCAGTATTGTGATTCGGTAATATTATTTGTTAATAATTAATTATTAATTTATATGATGAGAAAAATATTCATTTTATGTGGATATAGATTGAGAAAATTTTTTAAAGTAACAATTGTTGAAAATCGATATTTTATCTTTTCTGATAAAATAATATTTTATTATATTATTATAATATAATAATGATGATATTTTTACAATAAATGTGGGATATATGAGTATATGAGGAGAAAGAATATTTTTGTTATAAAAGTTGTTTAAAACATGTTAAACATGTCGGTGGGCCCATTTCTTGACTGAAATTTGATTATAGCCTGTAAAATTGTTCGTTTGTGGATTTCGGTCAATTTCTATTTGAAATTTGGAAAAACTTTTTTCTGTAAAGTTGTAGAGAATTGAATTTCCTATAAAAAATCGTGAGATTCAAATTTTCTGACAAAAGGGCTATTTATTATGAATTATTGAAGTTCCGAAATTCCTGAATAATTGATTTTTGGAGTTTAAAATATTTTTAATAAGAAAAAAGTTTTTTTTCTTTAGATGAGGTTTGTGTGGCTGATGTTGGACCAGATTTGTGTGCATAGGAAATATAAATTAATAATATATATATATATATATATATATATATATATATATATATATATATATATATATATTAATTGTAAGACCCCAACTTTTATAAATAAAGATGAATTTTCTATAAATATCATTTTTGAATATTATGGAGTTAATTTGATATAATGTTATAGTTGTGGGTAATATTTATAAATTTTACAAAGTACGCAAGTTATTATATAATATTCGATTGGTCGGGGAATATTCGTACAACGGCACAATTATTGGTAGACCCCACAACGGAATTATTGTCGGATTGAGAAAACGACAAAAATATTTTATTAAAAATAACAGCGGAAGTTTTACCATTGATACTGTTGAACTACTCGGTAGTAAAAGTACAGTAATACGTGTGGTTACATAGTAGCACACGGTATTGATTATTAATGCTTATGTGAGAAGTCACTCAGTTTGATTCAATTATTGTCAGTTAATAATATGAATTATTTAGCGATAATGACATTTTGTTTTATTCGTATTATTAACGTAATAAAACTGAAACATCTTTTTATATAAAACAAAATACTTTATTAAAGTTATACTATAAATAGAATATATTATATTTTATTTAAAAGATTTTTCTTTAAATATGGACCGTCAGATTAAAGTAATCAATCTGGACCGTTCATGGATTATTTCCTATGCATTCTATTTTTTTATAAATAGCAGCTCATTCCTTCATTATTTCTTACGAATTCACTGAACTCTAGAGAGAGAAACTATAGAGAGGGAAAAGAAGAGTATTCTACTACTTAACTACTTTCTTATTTCAGCTCTTCTTTAAAATGGTAAGGGGTGTTATTCTTTCTTATTCATGAAGAGAACTGTTGTTATTCCATTTTTTATTATTCTGTTGGAATAACCTGTATACGCGATCTACCCTATACTTGGTGACATTCTTCTATTATTCTGTTGGAACATCCTGTCTGTTTGTTACACCAGACCTGGTTCCGTCTTTATTATTATTCTGTTGGAACATCCTGTCTGTGTGTTTTACACCAGACCTGGTTCCGTTATTTATTATTATTCTGTTAGAACATCCTGTCTGTGTGTTTTACACCGGACCTGGTTCAGTCTTTATCATTATTCTGTTAGAATATCCTGTCTATGCATTTTACGCCGGACCTGGTTCCATTATTTATTATTCTGTTGGAATAACCTATCTATGCGGTATATTGCATGCATGGTGATTTCTTTTGTTATTCCATTCTTTATTATACTCAGTTGGTTAAGTTTTGACTTCTATACTCCATGAAATTTGTGGAATATCCTTGATAATTTCGTTTCATCCAGTATCTTTTCATGAAAATATTCTTCTAAGTATTCTTGAATTTTACTCCACTAAGCAGTATCATGTTGACAATTTTGACGTTGTTAATTCTTTGATAAATTAATTCTTGAACTTGTTTTATTGAATTCTTATATCATTGTCATCATCCTCATGTTTATAAAATGTTGAAAGTCATCTATGGGTTGTAGTGCATAGATGGACTTGGTATGATTAAGACCATGGATTATTCTGTATAATCATGACCGTAATGTTACAAATGATGTGGTAAAAGTCCTCATTAGCCCGTAGTGCATTGATGGACAGTTGTTGGGATGATCATGACCATTAATGAATACACGAATATCCGTGGCCGTAGTGCAGGGGTGATTCGATGATGTGGATTATTTTATTAAGCTGAGTCCCAGCGATCACAATGTTGAAAAACCTTTTAAATCATAAAAGATAGTAGAGTTTATTTTCTACTTGACTCTTTTAATGGATTGCTTGTTCCGCTGCAGTTAAACTTGATGTCTATTATATTTTATAAGTTTAACATTGTTGAAGGCTAATGATAATTTATTCTGTATTATCTTAGTCATAATATTTATTACTGGGCTAGTTGAGCTCACCTTTTCTTTCACTGTTCTCTTCAGGAAATGAGAACGTAGCTGGGGCAAGTCGGGGAACGGAGTGATGGTCCGAATGATAGTATTAGTTAGTAGTCCTCACTATTCTATGTAATAGTGTGTTAATAAATGTAATGAGGACTCCTTTTGAGTATGAATACTCTCTAGAAGATAATATTTGTATTCAAACTCACAGTTTATATTTTGTCGTATTGTACATGACAGTTGTATTAGTAAGTTATATTTGTATTCTATACTATGCATCTGACGACCCAAGATGGGTGATGTATACCTAATTTTGGGGGCGTCACAGTTGGTATCAGAGCTTAGGGATGTGATCCCTGGCTAAGATGTGAGAATAGAACTAGGAGGGGAGAGACGGGAAATTCCTTCGCTAGTATGACCTATCTAAGTTTATTTGCATGGTATTTAATTGGTCGGTCATAATATAAGGATAATATATGACATATCAATTAACTTTTATTTTGTGGCAGTATCTGAAAATGGCATCTGAGAATGTTGAGAATAGCAATGGAGCACAGACGACTGTTGATTCACCACATATCAATAATCAGGATAATGTGCATCAGGAAGGTGACAATCCTCATGCAAACAACAACACTGACCAGATGATGAATGATGGAATGTTCAGAAACTTTATGTAGTTCATGCACAACAGGCGAGAGCGGCTCCTGTCCAAAATATTGGTAGAAACACTAAAAACTCTCGGACGGTCACCGCTAAACAGTTCAAGGAGCTGGGACCACCAGAGTTTAAGGGAGAGCCAAAACCACTTATAGCGAAAACATGGATAAAGCAGATTACCAAGATATTTGATGTCTTGGGATGCTCCGAGGAGCAAAAGGTTCCCTTTGCCGCCTTTATGTTGCGAGGAGAGGCAGATTACTGGTGGGAATCGATTAAGCGTACTCAACCTGCCGCACTAAAGATGTCTTGGGAGAAGTTCCAAGAGTTGTTCAATGACAAATACTTTCCCGAAAGTGTTCGTCACATGAAGGAGGTGGAGTTCATCAAATTGGAGCAGAATAATATGACCGTGTCGCAGTATGAGGCTAAATTTGCTGAGTTGTCCCAGTTTGCATCCCACTTGGTGGATAATGAAGTGCGAATGACGCGAATGTTTTTGCGAGGTTTGAAACCTGAGATACGTCAACATCTTATTTCTCATAAACTATGTTTGTATTCAAATGTTGTGAATAGGGCTCAGTTAGTGGAGCGCGATAACGAGTCAACGCAACCAAAAGAGAGCAGTCGGCAAAATGATAATACCAGTGAGAGCAGTCATCGAAGCGGTGACAACAAGCGTGGAGGGAATCAACATGCCAGAAATGGTAACCACTTCTGTGGTAATCAGGGCTAAAATAATAAGAATGGTCATTTCAAGAAGAGGAGATTCAACAATGATGGAAAGACGTCAGCACCAGCACCCATTGTTAAGGAAGGAGAACGACCACCTATCATATGTTTCAAATGCGGAGGGGAGGGGCACATCAGTCCAAACTGCGCGATGCCGTCTAAAGCATGTTATAATTGTGGAAGAAAAGGTCATTTAGCTCGATTTTGTCGTTTACCAAAAACAAGTTCAGCCAAGATGGAGACACCAAAGGCCGTCCCAGAAAAGTCAAAATCGGTAGTGCAAGGGAGAGCGTTTATTGTGACCTCCCAGAAAGCAAGGAACCCGAATGAGGTCATCACGGGTAAGCTTATCATAAACTCTAACGAAGTCTATACTTTATTTGATACCGGTTCTACCCATTCTTTTATTTCTCCTACTTGCGCTCATCGATTAAATTTGACTCCGGAGAAATTAGACTTTGATTTATCTGTTGAAACTCCATTGGGAGAAACCTTCATTACATTCACGGTTTATAAGTCTTGTTTGTTTCAAGTTGGTACCCACACATTACCTGTCGATCTGATTTCATTAAAAATACTTGTATTTGACATGATTCTAGGGATTGATTGGTTAACTATTCATCATGCAAAAATTGATTATTTTCGTAAGGTTGTTAGCTTTCATATTCCTAATCGACCTGTTATGCGAATTCAAGCAACCAAACCATTAAAATCAATCGCTGTCATCTCAAGCCATAAAGCTATTCGTTTATTGAAAAACGGATGTCAAGCTTTCTTAGCTCATGTCACGGATCTAAACAAAAATACGTCAGTTTTGAATGATATTTCTATTGTTAATAAATTCCCTGACGTATTCCCTGAAGAACTTCCTGGCCTACCCCCAGAGTGTGAAATTGAATTTTGTATCGACCTTGAGCCCAGTACAAAACCCATTTCCAAAGCCCCATATCAAATGGCTCCTATTGAACTTCAGGAGTTAAAGATCCAACTGCAGGAATTGTTAGACATTGGCTTTATTCATCTTAGTACTTCTCCTTGGGGTGCTCCCGTGCTATTCGTGAAGAAGAAAGATGGAAGTATGCGACTTTGTATTGATTATCGGGAGTTGCATCATGTCACCATCAAAAATAGGTACCCATTGCCACGTATTGATGACCTGTTTGACCAGTTGCAAGGAGCATAATTCATTTCAAAGATCGATCTTCGTTCTGGATATCATCAGCTGAAGGTTAGAATTAAGGATATTCCAAAGACGGCTTTCAGAACTCGGTACGGGCATTATGAATTCTTAGTCATGTCCTTTGGATTGACTAATGCTCCTGCTGCCTTCATGGATATGATGAACCGGGTATTCAAGGAATATTTGGATCACTTTGTGGTCATCTTTATTGATGACATCCTTATTTATTCCAAAAGCCGTGAAGATCATGAGCAACACTTGAGGCTGGTACTCCAAAAGCTTCGTGAATACAAGTTTTATGCCAAGTTGAAGAAATGTGAGTTCTGGCTGGAGGAGGTAACATTCCTTGGGCACGTAGTATCAAGTCGTGGAATATCGGTTGACTCGGCAAAGATTGAAGCTATTCAAAGCTGGGAGCAACCTAAATCAGTGACCGAAGTACGTAGCTTTCTTGGTTTAGCTGGTTATTATCGGAGATTCGTGGAAGGATTTTCTCGAATCGCTACTCTATTAACTCAGCTGACTCGGAAAGATATAAAGTTCGGTTTGAGCGAAGAATGTGAGCAGAGTTTTCAAAAACTCAAGAGGAGACTCATTTCAGCACATGTTCTAACAATACCATCTGGCTCGGAGGGATTTGTCATCTACAGTGATGCTTCGAGCAAAGGGTTGGGATGCGTTCTCATGCAACATGAAAAAGTCATAGCCTATGCATCAAGACAACTCAAGGAATATGAGAGGAATTATCCTACTCATGATCTAGAGTTGGCAGCTGTTGTCTTTGTACTTAAAATTTGGAGGCATTACTTGTATGGGAGAAGGTGGAGATCTTTACGGATCATAAAAGCCTCAAATATTTCTTCACTCAAAAGGAACTCAACATGCGACAACGACGTTAGCTTGAACTGTTGAAAGATTATGATCATACCATTCAATACCATCCTGGAAAAGCGAACGTGGTAGCTGACGCATTGAGTAGAAGATCATATGTAAGTACGAGTGCAATATTGTCAACACAAAGGACCATTTTGTGTGATTTGCAAAGGATGGAGATAGAGTTAATGACTCCAGGGACCCATGTGATGATGGCGAATATACGAGTAGAACCAACTTTAATCGATAAAGTTAAAGCTGTTCAAGCTACAGACCTGGAGCTGATGCGTATGAGGAAGAAAGTGCAAGAAGGTGTTATGCCGGAAGCAAGAATCGATGAAGAAGGAATACTTCGAGTCAACTCCAGACTTTGTGTTCCTAGCAACCCTGATTTAAAGTATGAAATCATGATGGAGGCGTACAACACACCGTTTGTAATCCATCCTGGAAGTACTAAAATGTATCATGATCTTCGTCATACATTTTGGTAGAGCAATATGAAGAGAGAGATAGCGCTGTTTATGTCAAGGTGTTTAACTTGTCAACGAGTCAAAGCGGAGCATCAAGTACCAAAAGGTCCATTGCAACCACTTGAAATTCCAAAATGGAAGTGGGAGCACATTACCATGGATTTCGTTACCGGTCTTCCTAAGGTTTCTCAAGGTATAGATGCGATTTGGGTCATTGTTGATAGATTGACCAAGTCTGCTCATTTCTTACCGATACGAGAAACTTATACACTTGAACGTCTTGCTCGTATGTACATAAACGAGATTGTGAGACTGCATGGTATGCCAGTATCCATAGTTTCTGATCGAGACCCAAGATTCACTTCACGATTTTGGGTTAGTTTACAAAAAGCTATGGGCACAGATTTATGATTTAGTTTGGCATATCATCCTCAGACGGACGGACAATCAGAGAGGACTATTCAAACTCTAGAAGATTTATTAAGACTCTGTGTCCTTGACTTCAAGGGAAGTTGGGACAAGTTCTTACAATTGGTGGAGTTTTTCTACAACAACAGTTATCAAGCAAGTATTGGCATGGCTCCATTCGAAGCATTGTATGGAAGAAAATGTCGTTCTCCAGTATGCTGGGATGAGGTGGGTGAAGCAACGTTGTTGGGACCGGAGTTGGTACGTATGACTACAGAAAAGATTCAAACGATCCGACAATGTATAAAAACCTCACAAGATCGACAAAAGAGTTATGTTGATCTTCATCGAAAGGACGTAGAATTTGATATAGGAGATCATGTGTTCTTACGTGTTGCTCCATGGAAAGGAGTTACGAGATTTGGAAAAAGAGGAAAGCTCAATCCTCGATTCATCGGTCCATTTTTAATCCTCGATCGAGTAGGAACTGTGGCTTATAGACTCGCTTTACCGCCAAGTATGTCTCGTGTTCATAACGTTTTTCACATATCCATGTTACGCAAATATGTGGAAGACCCGAACCACATTATTGAGTTAGAACCAGACGAAATAGCAGAGGATTTGACGTATGAAGAAGTTCATGTTCAAATCTTGGATAAGAAAAAACATATTATACGCTCCAAGGTTATACCTCAAGTCAAAGTTTTGTGGAGAAACCACGATGTTGAGAAAATGACTTGGGAGTTAGAATCTGAAATGAAATCAAGGTATCCTTACCTCTTCGACATACCAGGTACGTACCCTAATTTCGAGGGCAAAATTTCATAAAAAGGGGAGGTTGTAAGACCCCAACTTTTATAAATAAAGATGAATTTTCTATAAATATCATTTTTGAATATTATGGAGTTAATTTGATATAATGTTATAGTTGTGGGTAATATTTATAAATTTTGCAAAGTACGCAAGTAGTTATATAATATTCGATTGGTCGGAGAATATTCGTTTTAACAGGGAATATTCGTACAACGGCACAATCATTGGTGGACCCCACAACGGAATTATTGTCGGATTGAGAAAACGACAAAAATATTTTATTAAAAATAATGGCGGAAGTTTTACCATTGATACTGTTGAACTACTCAGTAGTAAAAGTACAGTAATACGTGTGGTTGCATAGTAGTACACGGTATTGATTATTAATGCTTATGTGAGAAGTCACTCAGTTTGATTCAATTATTGTCAGTTAATAATATGAATTATTTAGCGATAATGACGTTTTGTTTTATTCGTATTATTAACGTAATAAAACCGAAACATCTTTTTATATAAAACAAAATACTTTATTAAAGTTATACTATAAATAGAATATATTATATTTTATTTAAAAGATTTTTTTTTAAATATGGACCGTCAGATTAAAGTAATCAATCTAAACCGTTCATGGATTAGTTACTATGCATTCTATTTTTCTATAAATAGCAGCTCATTCCTTCATTATTTCTTACGAATTCACTGAACTCTAGAGAGAGAAACTATAGAGAGAAACTATAGAGAGGGAGAAGAAGAGTATTCTACTACTTAACTACTTCCTTATTTTAGCTCTTCTTTAAAACGGTAAGGGGTGTTATTCTTTCTTATTCATGAAGAGAACTGTTGTTATTCCATTTCTTATTATTCTGTTGGAATAACCTGTATACGCGATCTACCCTATACTTGGTGACATTCTTCTATTATTCTGTTGGAACATCCTGTCTGTGTGTTACACCAGACCTGGTTCCGTCTTTATTATTATTCTGTTGGAACATCCTGTCTGTGTGTTTTACACCAGACCTGGTTCCGTCATTTATTATTATTCTGTTAGAACATCCTGTCTGTGTGTTTTACACCGGACCTGGTTCCGTCTTTATCATTATTCTGTTGGAATATCCTGTCTGTGCGTTTTACGCCGGACCTGGTTCCATTATTTATTATTCTGTTGGAATAACCTGTCTGTGCGGTCTATCGCATGCATGGTGATTTCTTTTGTTATTCCATTCTTTATTATACTCAGTTGGTTAAGTTTTGACTTCTATACTCCATGAAATTTGTGGAATATCCTTGATAATTGCGTTTCATCCAGTATCTTTTCATAAAAATATTCTTCTAAGTATTCTTGAATTTTACTCCACAAAACAGTATCATGTTGACAATTTGGACGTTGTTAATTCTTTGATAAATTAATTCTTGAACTTATTTTATTGAATTCTTATATCATTGTCATCTTCCTCATGTTTATAAAATGTTGAAAGTCATCTGTGGGCTGTAGTGCATAGATGGACTTGGTATGATTAAGACCAGGGATTATTCGGTATAATCATGACCGTAATGTTACAAATGATGTGGTAAAAGTCCTCATTGGCCCATAGTGCATTGATGGACAGTTGTTGGCATGATCATGACCATTAATGAATACACGAATATCCTTGGCCGTAGTGCAGGGGTGATTCGATGATGTGGATTATTTTATTAAGCTGAGTCCCAGCGATCACAATGTTGAAAAACCTTTTAAATCATAAAAGATAGTAGAGTTTATTTTCTACTTGACTCTTTTAATGGATTGTTTGTTCCGCTGCTGTTAAACTTGATGTCTATTATATTATATCAGTTTAACATTGTTGAAGGCTAATGATAATTTATTCTGCATTATCTTAGTCATAATATTTCTTACTGGGCTAGTTGAGCTCACCCTTTCTTTCACTATTCTCTTCAGGAAATGAGAACGTAGCTGGGGCAAGTCGGGGAACGGAGTGATGGTCCGAATGATAGTATTAGTTAGTAGTCCTCACAATTCTATGTAATAGTGTGTTAATAAATGTAATGAGGACTCCTTTTGAGTATGAATACTCTCTAGAAGATAATATTTGTATTCAAACTCACAGTTTATGTTTTGTCGTATTGTACACGACAGTTGTATTAGTAAGTTGTATTTGTATTCTATACTATGTATCTGACGACCCAAGATGAGTGATGTATACCTAATTTTGGGGGCGTCACATTAATATTATATTAAATTTTTTGCTTTGGTGTTCTAAGCATTTTCCTATAAATAGGGTGCTTAGGTTAGAATTGAAAATCACACCAGAAACTAAAGATTTCTCTCTTTTTCTCTCTCGATATTTTGAGCGTATTCTTGTGAGTATTTTAATACTGTGAGTGTTGCTATACGCTGCAAGTTCAAGTTATAGCCTATATCCAGTGTTTCAACTAGAAGTACTGTCTTTACCAGGCAAGGGATGTTATTTTATTCGAAAATGATATTATTACTTCAATATCATTGTGCCGAAATATTGGTTAAAATTTTTTATCAAATTTGGAACTTTTCATGTCGGGATTACTATTCACGAGTTACTATTCACGAGTATTATTCACGAAGCATGATACTGTTTTTTTGTGAAATTCCTATCTTTTAGTGTCGGAGTCACTATTCACGTATACGGCACTATTCACAGACAAATTAAATTTTTGTTTTTTGTCCAAAATATCTATTATGGATACTAGCTTTGATTGTATCCATGTTTTGATCATTCTTGAATTTTACTCCACTATGATTACTTATGAGGTATTTTTAGACATGGAATAGCTAAAATACGAATCCTTAATATTTATTCTTTTGTTTCACTGGATTCGTTTTCTTTAAAATATTTTTCATCATCCTCAGTCCTAAATGATTATATAACTGAATATCTTTGGCCTGTAGTGCAAAGATGAATGGTTTCTGATGAATATCTTTGGCTCGTAGTGCAAAGCTGAACATGTGTTTAGATGAATATGACCAACTGATGAATATCTTTGGCCTGTAGTGCAAAGATGAATATTTGATTCAAGATATATATTGATTGATGTTACAGGGATAAAAGATAGACGATGAACTTTTAAATTCATATATAGAAGATTGTAGATTTCATTTTCTACTTAACTCTTCTAATGAATTATTATTTTTGCTGCGAATGTTGATTTAAAACTTGTTGTCTATTGTATTCTATTAGATTTTTTCCTGTTGAAGAATAACGATAATTTGTTTTATATTATCTTAGTCATAATGTTCTTTACTGGGCTAGTTGAGCTCACCCTTTTCCTTTTGTTCCATTTTTCTTCTCAGGAGGTGAGAATGTAGCGAGTACTAGTCGGAGTATGGAATGAAGGTTCTAGAAAGTCATTTTAGTAGTCCTCACCATTTTTGTAAAATAATGTATCAATAATTGTAATGAGGACTTATTTGAGTGTGGATATTGTCTAGATGGCAATATTTGTATTTAAACTCACAATTTTTATGTTGTATTAATAAAGTTGTAGTTGTTTCTGTACCATGTATTTTGACGACTCAGAATGGGTGTTGTATACCTATTTTGGGGGCGTCACAGTTCTACCCATTCTTTTATTTCATTTGCTTATGCTCAACGTTTAAATTTGACTCCAGAGAAATTAGAATTTGACTTATCTGTTGAAACTCCGTTGGGAGAAACCTTCATCACATCCACTGTTTATAAATCTTGTTTAATTCAAATCGACACTTTCACATTACCTGTTGATCTCTTCTCTTTTAAAATACTTGCATTTGATGTGATTTTAGGGATTGATTGGTTAACTACTCATCATACTAAAATTGATTATTTTTGTTAGGTTGTTAGCTTTCATATTCTTAACAAACCTATTATGCGAATTCAAGTAACCAAACCACTAAAGTCAATCACTATCATATCAAGCCATAAAGCCATTCATTTATTGAAAAACGAATGTCAAGCTTTCTTAGCCCATGTCACGGATTTAAACAAAAATACGTTAAATTTGAATAATATTTATATTGTTAATAAATTTCCAGACGTATTCCCTGAAGAACTTCCTGGCCTACCCCTAGAGCGTGAAATCGAATTTTTATTGACCTTGAACCTGATACAAAACCCATTTCCAAAACCCCATATCGAATGACTCATATTGAACTTTAGGAGTTAAAAACCCAACTATAGGAATTGTTAGACATCGGTTTCATTCGTCCTAGTACATCTCCTTGGGGTGCTCCTGTTTTATTCGTAAAAAAGAAAGATGGGAGTATGCGACTTTGCATTGACTATCGGGAGTTGAATTATGTCACCGTAAAAAATAGGTACCCGTTACCTCGCATTGATGACCTGTTTGACCAATTGCAAGGTGCCAAATTCTTTTCAAAGATCGATCTTCATTTCAGATATCATCAGTTAAAGATTAAAATTGATGACATTCCATAGACTGCTTTCTGAACTCGGTACGGGCATTACGAATTCTTAGTCATGTATTTTGGATTGACTAATGCTCGTGCTACCTTCATGGATATGATGAACCGAGTATTCAAGGAATATTTGGATCATTTTGTGGTTTTCTTTATTGACGACATCCTCATATACTCCAAAAGTCGTGAAAATCATGAGCAACACTTGAGGCTGATACTCCAAAAGCTACGTGAAAATAAGTTATACGCCAAGTTGAAGAAATGCGAGTTCTGGCTTGAGGAAGTATCATTCATTGGGCACGTGATATCGAATCATGGAATATCAGTTGACCCGACGAAGAATGAAGCAATACAAAGTTGGGAACAACCTAAGTAAGTAACCAAAGTACGTAACATTCTGGGCTTAGCTGGTTATTATCGGAGATTCGTGGAAAGATTTTGTCAAATCGCCACTCCATTAACTCAGCTAACTCGAAAAGATACAAAATTCGGATGGAGCGAGGAATGTGAGAAGAGTTTTTAAGAACTAAAGAGGAGACTCATTTCAGCACCTATTCTGACAATACCATTAGGTTCAGAGGGATTTGTCATCTACAGCGATTCTTCAGGAAGAAGTTTAGGATGTGTTCTCATGCAACATGGAAAAGTCATAGCTTATGCCTTATGACAACTTAAATAATATGAGAGAAATTATCCTACTCATGATCTAGAGTTGGCAGCAGTCGTTTTTGCGCTAAAGATCTGGAAACATTACCTGTATGGGGAGAAAGTGGAGATCTATACAGATCACAAAAGCCTCAAATATTTCTTCACCCAAAAGGAACTCAACATGCGGCAACGACGTTGGCTCGAGCTGTTGAAATATTATGATCATACCATTCAATACCATCCTGGAAAAGTGAACGTGATAGCTGACGCGTGAGTAGATGATCATATGCGGGTACGAGTGTGATATTGTCAACACAAAGGCCCATTTTGTATGACTTGCAAAGGATGGAGATAGAGTTAAAGACTTCAGGGACCCACGTGATGATGTCAAATATACGAGTAGAACTGACTTTAATCGATAAAGTTAAAGCTGCTCAATGTAAGACCCCGACTTTTATGAAATAAACGTCTAATTTAATTTATGATTATTATTCTAAAACTATAAAATGTTAAATTGATAAATGGTCAAATGAACAATTAATCGGATAAATAAGTAAATAAAGAGGAAAGCAAATAAAATTTTAAAGAGTAGCCCATGTGGGCGGCTGAAATGAGGGAGAAAAGAAGGGGAACATGTGGGGAAGGGAAGAGAAAAAAGAAAGAAAGAAAAGAAAGAAAAAGAAGGAGAAAAGAAGGAGAGAGAAAAGGAAAAAGAGAAAGAAAGAAAAATAAAAGAAGGAAAGAGATTGGATACTCCTACTCATTTACACTCACGAGAATTATCAGAAGAAAGAAGAGAATAGAGAGAGGGAAGAGAATGAAGAGAGAGAGAGAGAGAGAGAATATGAAGAGAAATAAGAAGGGAAGAAGGAAAGAAAAAGAATTTGATAAAGAGGTAATTTTAAAATATCTTAATTTATTTTCAGATTTAAGTTTTAATGAATTTTATATGAAGAGATTTTGTTTATGCTTGATTTGGATAATTTAAACTTGCATAAACATGAATCAAATGAGAGAAATCAAGAAATCAAATGAAAAATGAAATCTGAAAATTTTTAGAAAAATTAGTTTACTATTTGATTTTGTAAAATTCATAACTCTTTGTGTATAATGAGTTAGGAGATGAGCCATATATCAAAAGAAAGCCCTGGAAGTAAGCTAAATACAAAAATTAGAATCACTCAAAAAGTCCTTGTGGATTTCTCGTGGGGACTATTTGAATGAAACTGGTCCGAAGGACTCTTAGTCTGAAAAATCAGTGTTCTTAAGCTTTATTGCGTGAGTTATAAGTTTTAATCTGACCGTTGGATCGTTGTAATTTTTGGATATTTTATACATATATAAGTTGAGTATATGTCCACAAATTTTGAACCGTTAAAGATTAACGTATGATTTGTTAGGAATTTTAAGAGGTGGCTGATTCAAAATTTTTGTAGTAGAATTTTTCGGTGAGCCTGTTTCTCTATGTTAGAGGCAAAATTTGGAAACATTTTCTTCTACAAAGTTGTAGAGAATTAAATTTCACATGAAAAAGACTTACGATTCATAATTTTTTGATAAAAGGGATAATTATTATGAATTATTGATGTTTCTGTATATTATAATTTATAATTAAATTATTAGAAAAATTATTTGGGCTTAAATATTTTTACAGTAATCTTATAATATCAGTGTAGAATTTCTATAAATTTTTGATGAATTATTGAAAATCATAAGTAATTATTGTATTTTTAAACTATTTGTAGTTAGTTTGAAAATAGATGAAATTAATAAAAAATTCTATGAATGATGAAAAAAATTATGAAACTTGGTGAAAAAACTTATAATATTATTTTATAATTTCTGGATAATTTTGAAAAATTATTGAATAATATAAATATTTATTATATTTTTAAACTATTTACAGTTAGTTTAAACATAGAAGAAATTCATATAAAATTCTATGAATGGTGAAAAATTATAAAATTTGCTGAAAAATATTATAATAATATAAGATTAATATTGATGATATATAAAAGATATAAAAGTATGTGGAGTTAGTATTTCTATTTTGAAGCTATTAAATGATAGTTTTTATTAATAGAAATAATTATAAAAAATTATCGGATAATCCAAAAAATGTGAAAAATATATGGAGTGAACAGTTGTCAGGAAATATTCGTTTGATCATGTAATATTCTTTTTGTCGGAGAATATTCGTACGACGATGCTGAATTAACCACTCATTGGTGGGCCCTATAACAGAATAACTATCGGATAGAGAA
The DNA here is from genome assembly GCA_016801055.1 of Panax notoginseng. Taxonomy (NCBI): domain Eukaryota; kingdom Viridiplantae; phylum Streptophyta; class Magnoliopsida; order Apiales; family Araliaceae; genus Panax; species Panax notoginseng. Next base: position 142,235,098 of record CM029013.1, on the reverse strand, counting down.
AGCGACAAAAATAATATTTTTATAAAAAATAACGGCAAAGCTTTTACCGTTAAACTATTGAAATACTCAATGATAAAAATACAGTAATACGCGTGATTCCACAGTAGTACACGGTATTGCATAGTGATTCATATTATTGATTCTTATGTAAGAAGTCACTTAGTATTTTATTCAATAATTATCACAGTAATTATTGCACAGTGATTCATATTATTAATTCTTACGTGAGAAGTCACTCAGTATTTCATTCAATAATTGTAATAGTAATTATTGCACAGTGATTCATATTATTAATTCTTACGTAAGAAGTCACTCAGTATTTCATTCAATAATTATCACAGTAGTTATTACACAATAACTCATATTATTGATATGATATAATTGGACCAGTTGGTAGTATTGTGAGTCTATGCTAATAATTGTGAATAATTGTTGAATAATTGAAAATGTATAAATAATTGATGAATAAAAGGTGTAGATTAAAGATAAGGATGATATGCAGATGTTTGCTTAATTATTTTCTTTTTACAAAAGTAAGTTTGGCAGGCCAGACTTACCAACACTCTACTTTTCCTAAAGTAATACTCCTACTCATTTCCACACACGGGAATTATCAGAAGAAATGAGAGAATAGAGAGAGGGAAGAGAAGGAAGAGAGAGAATATGAAGAGAAAGAAGAAGAAGGGAAGAAGGAAAGAAAAAGAATTTAATAAAGGGGTAATTTTAAAATTTCTTAATTTATTTTCATATTTAAGTTTTCATGAATTTTATATGAAGAGATTTTGTTTATACTTGATTTGGATAATTTAAAATTGCATAAACATGAATCAAATGAGAGAAATCAAGAAATCAAATGAAAAATGAAATCTGGAAATTTTCAGAAAAATTAGTTTACTACTTGATTTTGCAAAATCCATAACTCTTGGTGTATAATGTGTTAAGAGAAGAGTCATATATCAAAAGAAAACCATGGAAGTAAGCTAAATGCAAAAATTAGAATCAATCAAAAATTCCTTGTGAATTTTTCGTGGTGACTGTTTGAATGAAACTAGTACGAATGAGTCATAGTCCAAAAAATTAGTGTTCTTAAGCTTTATTGCGTGAGTTATAATTTTTAATCCGACCGTTGAATCGTTATAATTTTTGGATATGTTATGTGACAACCCGAGAATTGAAGAAATTATTTATATCTTATATGGTGGATTAAAGGTTGAATAATAAACCTAGACATAAAATTTGTGAATAGATTTGAGATTTCTGAGAAGGAATTTTATGGATTTAAAATTTTTGTGGTGAATTATTCAGGATTAAGTATATAAGTGTATATGTTCTGTGTATATGGTTGTATATGTGCACTGTAGGTGGTTAAGGGTCAAGGGTTGACCAGATAACCTATATTGGTGGCAAACCCTAATATTATATTAAGAACGTCAATGTTTAGCTAGAAATTTTTTACGATTTATAAGAAACCCTAAAACTAGTTCTGAAAACCCTAATTTCAGTTTCGGGAATCTGAAATCCTAATTCGGAAGTTGAAAACCCTGATTTGGGAATGCAAATGCTAGTATAAGGTTTAAACGTTATTAATGATAACCTAACTAGGGATAACCCTAATTGATGTAGAAAAATCCTAATTTCTGGATTAGAAACCCTAATTTATAATTAGGGAAAAACCTAATTGCTAGGTTTATAAGTTTAATATTAATTAGGAAACATTAATCCTATTTTTCAAGTTATAAGTAATTAGGAAACCCTAATCTAATTAGGAAACCTAATTTCTAAATTAGAAAGATTATTTTTCTATTTATAAACCCTAATGTTTAACCCTAATTGTTAAATTAGCAATTTTAATTAGAAAATATTAATCCTAATTAGCAAGCTTGAATTATGATTAGGAAATTTTAATATAATTAGAGAATCCTAATGATAATTTGGAAATGTTAATTTTCCATTTTTAAAACTGAAATTTGGAAATCTTAGAAATTAGATTGTAAAAATTTAAGGGTTAAATCCTAAACCCTAAGGGTTAAATCCTAAACCCTAAGGGTTTGAACAATTTACATATATGCCATTAAATTTGTGTGCAAAAGACTATTTTGCCCTTTTAAGCATTCTTTATTAGTTAGCTTGTAAATCTTGCCAAGATCTTGAGTTGGTGACCAACCCTAACTACCATGTGCCTTAAATCTGTCCATATCTGATCTTTGTGCCACCTAGCAACCTTAGATACAATGAATCAAAGTTTTATAACTTAAAAAGTAAGTAAAGTTACTTTACTTTCCAAAGTTAGCCAGGACTTTTTCTCTCTAAAATTTCGGGAATGGGGAGTGTGAGAGAGTGAAGAGATAAGCCATGATCATATCTTAACTCTCAAAGCTCAGATCATCAAGGATTAGAATCAAGATCAAGTATTAGAAAGGTATAAAAACCCTAAACCTAGAAATCTTGTGATATGATGTTAGATGTTCTTGTTTATTGTTAAAGTTGTGTATAAGGGTGTCATTTAGTGATCTGGGTTGTTGGATCATGGATCTATAACATCTAGATAGACGAAAATAGCATTTTAAGAAATCTGGAAAAAGTTGAAAAAGTTGTCTGACAGCCATATGTCAGGGCTCGTAGATCCATGTGTGTTAGGTGTTATGTGTGTTTTATGTTATGGATCTATTTTATGTCATGTAGGCTTTAATCTGGAACTGGAATCAAACTCATATCATATCTAGATTTCATGTTACAAGCAGTCAAAGTTCGTTGACTGACCATGACCATCCGATTTCTGGGCAGCCTAGAAACCCGGAATGGGTCTAACAACTTTTGCTGAGCTTCTGATCTTACTGTTGTTTGTTAGTTTGTCCATGTTGATGTAATATAGTAGTAGAATGACATGTAGGCTACATATTTATGCATCTAGAACACCCAGATCACACACTGAATCGAAGATAGGAATAGTCAAAGTATGGTTGACCGGCTGTTCATGAAGATTTCTGGAAAACCCAGAAACCTTCATGTGCGATTTTTCTGACATGGTTTTACCAGCCTTAATCTGTCGTTTATTTTGTTGTTATGATGATTTAATGTTATATAGACTTATACCCTGACGTCTCGTCTACAGTTTCAAACCTTTATAATATAATTATCAGGTCCAGAATGCAAACCATAAGGATCTAAACCTAGCACCCTCGGCTGTTATTCATTTTCTGAAAAACCCAAAAATGAAGAACAACGTTATCAGATATTTTGGAGACTTGACTCTTTCAATTATGTTATGTTCTGACCATGCCAATCGTTTGTGGTTGTGGTATTACATCCACACTACAATTCTAACACCATTAGCTGCCCAAAAATTAACAAGAACACAGGTTTAATTTAGGTCAAACTTCCCACCCTGTGAACTGAGTATGAAGATTTGAGCAGGCTCAAGAACACCTATAGCGACAGTTTCGTCGCTATAGGGCTCTTTAGCGACAGATAAATTAGAAAATTAATTATTTTAATAACTAAATTGAAATAACTAGTTTTTAATTATTAAAAATACAAAATAAATTCTTAAAAATTATTTTAAAGCCTGAAAATTAGTTTTTAATTATTTTGAATATATTTCATAAATATTTAATATTTTTGGAATAATTATGGTATTTAATTTATTTAATTATAATATTTAATAAATTATTTAAAAATGATTTTAATACATGAAAAATCATGAAAAATTATATTGATATAAGAAAATATTTTAAGTTATTTTTAATTACTTTTAATATTTTGTGATCAATTTCATTAATAAATTATTATTAATGGTAATTAATTTATTTAATAAATATATTAAATAAATTATGAAAAAATAGAATTAATGATTTAAAAATCATATAAAAATGATTTAAGTGTTATAAAAATATTTTAAGTTATAAAATATAATTTTTGATATTTTGTCATGAAAATATTAATATTTTAATATTAAAAGTAATTATCAGATAATGAATTTAATTGTTTAAGAATCATATAAATATGATTTTAAGGTATTAAAAATACTTTGATATATTATAAATATATCATAATATTATGTTATAATTTTCATTAATATTTAGTATTAAATAAATATTAATGATAAGGGAATTAAGTGTTATTTAAATTATATTAATATGATACTAATGATTGAAAAATCATGATAACTGGTAATAATTATCTGAAAATTATTACGAGACTTGGAAAATTATTTTGACTGATAATAAAATTATCTAAGATAATTGTTAATTGTTTAGCAGAGTTTAGTTGAACTTAGACTCGAGAATGGTCCGATTAGGCCGTCGGGATGTTAGAGTTGTACCGAATTCAACTCAGACTAAAATAGTTTGATTTGAGATTAGGTTTTATGTTCTGTATAGACTGATAGGGTTATGTGATCATGTGTTTAGGTTATTTTAAATATTGTGATGATATTATTCTAACTTAGCAATAAATATTATCTATATTAGGTATTCAGACAAAGCTTAATAAATTACGTAACTGTAATCAACCGAACAGGCAAATTTTGTGACGCCCCCAAAATTAGGTATACATCACCCATCTTGGGTCGTCAGATACATAGTACAGAATACAAATATAACTTACTAATACAACTGTCGTGTACAATACGACAATACATAAACTGAGAGTTCTAATAGGAATATTATCATCTAGACAATATCCATACTCAAGGAGTCCTCATTACATTTATTGTCACACTATTTAATAGAATGGTGAGGACTACTAATGCTATCTTCTGGACCATCACTCCTTTCCCTGACTCGTCCCAGCTATATTCTCATTTCCTGAAGAGAACATTGAAAGAAAGGGTGAGCTCAACTAGCCCAGTAAGAAATATTATGACTAAGATAATGAAGAATAAATTATCAATAGTCTTCAACAATGTTAAACTGATAAAATACAATAGACATCAAGTTTAACTGCAGCGGAATAAGCAATCCATTAGAAGAGTCAAGTAGAGAATAAATTCTACTATCTTCTATGATTTAAAAATGTTTTCATCAACTTTTATCACTGAGACTCAGCTTAATAAATAAACCACATTTTCTAATCATCCTTGTATTACGGGCCAAGAATATTCATTAAATCATCAATGATCATGACTATACCGAAAAATCCCTGGTCATAATCATACCAAAAACTGTATATCAATGCATTACAAGCCACTGAGGACTTTTACCACACCACTTATAACATCACAGTTCATGATTATACCGAATGATCCCTGGTCATAATCATACTAAGTCCATCTATGTACGTAAGCCAAAGATGACTTTTAACATAAAATAAACATGAGGATGATGACAATGTTATAGGAATTCAATTAAACAAGTTCAAGAATTAGTTTATCCAGGAACTAATAATATCCAAATTGTCAACATGATACTTCTTTGTAAAGTAACAGTCAAGAATGCTCAGAAGAATATTTTCATGAAAAGATACTGGATGAAGCGCAAATATCAAGGATATTCCACTAATTTCATGGAGTATAGAAATCAAAACTTTAACCAAATGAGTATAATAAAGAATATATGAAACTGCAAATAGATTTTCACCAGCCATGCGGTAATCCATGTATACAGATCATTTCCAGAATTTAATAAGGAATGAATATAAAGGATCATTCACCATGCATGTGGCAATCCACATAGACAGGTTATTCCAACAGAATAATAAAGAATGGAATAACAGAAGTATTCACCATGCATGCGATAGAGACCGCACAGATAGGTTATTCCCAACAGAATAATAAATGCAGAATAATAAATATGGAACCAGGTCAGGTGAAATTCACACCGACAGGATATTCTGACAGAATAATAAATGCGGAATAATAAATGATGGAACCAGGTCAGGTGAAATTCACACCGACAGGATATTCCGACAGAATCGTAAAGAACGGAATAATAAAAGAGTTTCACCAAGTATGCGGTACTTTGCATAAACAGGTTATTCCAACATAATAATAAAGAATGGAATAACAGAAGAAGATCACCAAGTATTGGGTAAACTGCATATACAAGTCATTCCACCAAGTACAGGGTAAACCACACATACATGTTATTCCAACAGAATAATAAAGAATGGAATAACATAAGGATTTCACCAAGTATAGGGTATGCCGCGTATACAGTTCATGTATAGGGTATGCCACTTTTACAGGTTATTCCAACAGAATAATAAAGAATGAAATAACAGAAGTTCTCTTCATGAATAAGAAAGAATAACACCCCTTACCGTTTTAAAGAAGAACTGAAATAAAGAAGTAGTTAAGTGGCAGAATACTCTTCTTCTTTCTCTCTATAGTTTCTCTCTCTAGAGTTCAGTGAATTCGTAAGAAAATAATGAAGGAATGAACTTCTATTTATAGAAAAATAGAATGCATAGTAACTAATCCATGAACGGTCCAGATTGATTTACTTTAATCTGACGGTCCATATTTAAAGAAAAATCTTTTAAATAAAATATAATATATTCTATTTATAGAATAACTTTAATAAAGTATTATGTTTTATATAAAAAGATTTTACTATGCAAAACACTATGCACGATAGAATATAATATATTCTATTTATAGAATAACTTTAATAAAGTATTCTGTTTTATATAAAAAGATGTTTCTGTTTTATTACGTTAATAATACGAATAAAACAAAACTTCATTATCGCTAAATAATTCATATTATTAATTGACAATAATTGAATCAAACTGAGTGACTTCTCACATAAGCATCAATACCGTGTGCTACTATGCAACCACACGTATTACTGTATTTTTACTACCGAGTAGTTCAACAGTATCAACGGTAAAACTTCCGCCGTTATTTTTAATAAAATATTTTTGTCGTTTTCTCAATCTGACAATAATTCTGTTATGGGGTCCACCAATGATTATACCGTCGTACGAATATTTCCCGTGAATAGTAACTAGTGAATAGTAACTCATGAATAGTAACTCCGACACAAAAAGTGTCCTAAATACTCGAGTGAACAATACTATAGTGAATAGTAATTTGGGTGAATAGTAACCCGTGAATAGTAACTCGTGAATAGTGATCATGTATTTTATGACAACTTGTTTACTTAAAACAAAATTCACATATCACCCTTAACTTTAACCTTTTATCAATTTAACCATTTACCAAAATAGAAAAATTGAATACTTTTATTTCATAAAATTCGGGGTCTCACAATCTCCCCTCCTTATGGAATTTCGCCCTCGAAATTAATGTACGTACCTGATATTCGAAGAGATGAGAATACCTTACTTTCTTTTCGGATTGTACCTTTCCGTATAATTCCGCTCTATCATGATTTTTCCATTTCTCATCTCCTGTATTTCGAATATCATTCTAGAATATACCTTCAAAAAAAAGGTTAATCGACATACCACAATTTATCCACTTATTAAGTAAAAAATTTCAGCTTAGGTAAGTCACACCCTAGCGAAGTATATTACTCGTCTTCTAGACTAATATCTCCGTCAGTGACCATATCCCTGTAACATCAATCAACAATTTCTGTCCACAATCATATGAATAACTCATAATCATAATTGTGATTCTGAATTACTTTTCGCACCTAGGAAGAAGAAAATTTACATCACCTATCTTCACCTGAAACATCAAAAATCATGGTTATACCAAATCACAATTCCTGCTCATAATCATACTAATAAATTCATCTTTGCACTACGGCTAAAGATTTATAACTGTATAACCAATAATCAACAGTTAATCTTTGCACTACAGGCCAATGATATACAACTGTAAAATCAATAATGCTGAGACTCAGCTTAATAGTATCACGACCACGAATTATCCATGCACTACGTGCCAAAGATAATCGTGTTTTCAATTACGGTAATGATTATACCGAACAATCCCTGGTCATAATCATACCAAGTCCATCTATGCACGTAAGCCACAGATGACTTTCAACATTTTATAAACATGAGGATAAGGTATTGACGTATATAGGGTTTCAAACTTCTTAGAAACATTCGCGTCATTCGCTCCTCATTATCGACCAAATTGGATGCAAACCGGGATAACTCCGCAAACTTAGCCTCGTATTGCGATATGGTCATATTATTTTGCTCTAATGCTTATCTCAACATTGTTAGATGCCATTTTCAAACACTGTCACCAAACAAGGGTTAATTAAAATATCACATATTATCCCTATACTCTGACCGACCAATTAAATACCAAATAAACTTAGGTAGGTCATACTAGCGAACGAATTCCCCGTCTCTCCCCTCCTAGTTCTTATCTCACATCTCAGCCAGGGATCATATCCCTAAGCTCTGATACCAACTGTGACGCCCCCAAAATTAGGTATACATCACCCATCTTGGGTCGTCAGATACATAGTACAGAATACAAATACAACTTACTAATACAACTGTCGTGTACAATACGACAATACATAAACTGAGAGTTCTAATAGGAATATTATCATCTAGACAATATCCATACTTAAGGAGTCCTCATTACATTTATTGTCACACTATTTAACAGAATGGTGAGGACTACTAATGCTATCTTCTGGACCATCACTCCTTTCCCTGACTCGTCCCAGCTATATTCTCATTTCCTGAAGAGAACATTGAAAGAAAGGGTGAGCTCAACTAGCCCAGTAAGAAATATTATGACTAAGATAATGAAGAATAAATTATCAATAGTCTTCAACAATGTTAAACTGATAAAATACAATAGACATCAAGTTTAACTGCAGCGGAATAAGCAATCCATTAGAAGAGTCAAGTAGAGAATAAATTCTACTATCTTCTATGATTTAAAAATGTTTTCATCAACTTTTATCACTGAGACTCAGCTTAATAAATAAATCACATTTTCTAATCATCCTTGTATTACGGGCCAATGATATTCGTTAAATCATCAATGATCATGACTATACCGAAAAATCCCTGGTTATAATCATACCAAAAACTGTATATCAATGCATTACAAGCCACTGAGGACTTTTACCACACCACTTATAACATCACAGTTCATGATTATACCGAATGATCCCTGGTCATAATCATACTAAGTCCATCTATGTACGTAAGCCAAAGATGACTTTTAACATAAAATAAACATGAGGATGATGACAATGTTATAGGAATTCAATTAAACAAGTTCAAGAATTAGTTTATCCAGGAACTAATAATATCCAAATTGTCAACATGATACTTCTTTGTAAAGTAACAGTCAAGAATGCTCAGAAGAATATTTTCATGAAAAGATACTGGATGAAGCACAAATATCAAGGATATTCCACTAATTTCATGGAGTATAGAAATCAAAACTTTAACCAAATGAGTATAATAAAGAATATATGAAACTGCAAATGGATTTTCACCAGCCATGCGGTAATCCATGTATACAGATCATTTCCAGAATTTAATAAGGAATGAATATAAAGGATCATTCACCATGCATGTGGCAATCCACATAGACAGGTTATTCCAACAGAATAATAAAGAATGGAATAACAGAAGTATTCACCATGCATGCGATAGAGACCGCACAGATAGGTTATTCCCAACAGAATAATAAATGCAGAATAATAAATATGGAACCAGGTCAGGTGAAATTCACACCGACAGGATATTCTGACAGAATAATAAATGCGGAATAATAAATGATGGAACCAGGTCAGGTGAAATTCACACCGACAGGATATTCCGACAGAATCGTAAAGAACGGAATAATAAAAGAGTTTCACCAAGTATGCGGTACTTTGCATAAACAGGTTATTCCAACATAATAATAAAGAATGGAATAACAGAAGAAGATCACCAAGTATTGGGTAAACTGCATATACAGGTCATTCCACCAAGTATAGGGTAAACCACACATACATGTTATTCCAACAGAATAATAAAGAATGGAATAACATAAGGATTTCACCAAGTATAGGGTATGCCGCGTATACAGTTCATGTATAGGGTATGCCACTTTTACAGGTTATTCCAACAGAATAATAAAGAATGAAATAACAGAAGTTCTCTTCATGAATAAGAAAGAATAACACCCCTTACCGTTTTAAAGAAGAACTGAAATAAAGAAGTAGTTAAGTGGCAGAATACTCTTCTTCTTTCTCTCTATAGTTTCTCTCTCTAGAGTTCAGTGAATTCGTAAGAAAATAATGAAGGAATGAGCTTCTATTTATAGAAAAATAGAATGCATAGTAACTAATCCATGAACGGTCCAGATTGATTTACTTTAATCTGACGGTCCATATTTAAAGAAAAATCTTTTAAATAAAATATAATATATTCTATTTATAGAATAACTTTAATAAATTATTCTGTTTTATATAAAAAGATTTTACTATGCAAAACACTATGCACAATAGAATATAATATATTCTATTTATAGAATAACTTTAATAAAGTATTCTGTTTTATATAAAAAGATGTTTCTGTTTTATTACGTTAATAATACGAATAAAACAAAACTTCATTATCGCTAAATAATTCATATTATTAATTGACAATAATTGAATCAAACTGAGTGACTTCTCACATAAGCATCAATACCGTGTGCTACTATGCAACCACACGTATTACTGTACTTTTACTACCGAGTAGTTCAACAGTATCAACGGTAAAACTTCCGCCGTTATTTTTAATAAAATATTTTTGTCGTTTTCTCAATCTGACAATAATTCTGTTGTGGGGTCCACCAATGATTATACCGTCGTACGAATATTTCTCGTGAATAGTAACTAGTGAATAGTAACTCATGAATAGTAACTCTGACACAAAAAGTGTCCTAAATACTCGAGTGAACAATACTATAGTGAATAGTAATTTGGGTGAATAGTAACCCGTGAATAGTAACTCGTGAATAGTGATCATGTATTTTATGACAACTTGTTTACTTAAAACAAAATTCACATATCACCCTTAACTTTAACCTTTTATCAATTTAACCATTTACCAAAATAGAAAAATTGAATACTTTTATTTCATAAAATTCGGGGTCTCACAATCTCCCCTCCTTATGGAATTTCGCCCTCGAAATTAATGTACGTACCTGATATTCGAAGAGATGAGAATACCTTACTTTCTTTTCGGATTGTACCTTTCAGTATAATTCCGCTCTATCATGATTTTTCCATTTCTCATCTCCTGTATTTCGAATATCATTCTAGAATATACCTTCAAAAAAAAGGTTAATCGACATACCACAATTTATCCACTTATTAAGTAAAAAATTTCAGCTTAGGTAAGTCACACCCTAGCGAAGTATATTACTCGTCTTCTAGACTAATATCTCCATCAGTGACCATATCCCTGTAACATCAATCAACAATTTCTGTCCACAATCGTATGAATAACTCATAATCATAATTGTGATTCTGAATTACTTTTCGCACCTAGGAAGAAGAAAATTTACATCACCTATCTTCACCTGAAACATCAAAAATCATGGTTATACAAAATCACAATTCCTGCTCATAATCATACTAATAAATTCATCTTTGCACTACGGCTAAAGATTTACAACTGTATAACCAATAATCAACAGTTAATCTTTGCACTACAGGCCAATGATATACAACTGTAAAATCAATAATGCTGAGACTCAGCTTAATAGTATCACGACCACGAATTATCCATGCACTACGTGCCAAAGATAATCGTGTTTTCAATTACGGTAATGATTATACCGAACAATCCCTGGTCATAATCATACCAAGTCCATCTATGCACGTAAGCCACAGATGACTTTCAACATTTTATAAACATGAGGATAAGGTATTGACGTATATAGGGTTTCAAACTTCTTAGAAACATTCGCGTCACTCGCTCCTCATTATCGACCAAATTGGATGCAAACCGGGATAACTCCGCAAACTTAGCCTCGTATTGCGATATGGTCATATTATTTTGCTCTAATGCTTATCTCAACATTGTTAGATGCCATTTTCAAACACTGTCACCAAACAAGGGTTAATTAAAATATCACATATTATCCCTATACTCTGACCGACCAATTAAATACCAAATAAACTTAGGTAGGTCATACTAGCGAATGAATTCCCCGTCTCTCCCCTCCTAGTTCTTATCTCACATCTCAGCCAGGGATCATATCCCTAAGCTCTGATACCAACTGTGACGCCCCCAAAATTAGGTATACATCACCCATCTTGGGTCGTCAGATACATAGTACAGAATACAAATACAACTTACTAATACAACTGTCGTGTACAATACGACAATACATAAACTGAGAGTTCTAATAGGAATATTATCATCTAGACAATATCCATACTTAAGGAGTCCTCATTACATTTATTGTCACACTATTTAACAGAATGGTGATGACTACTAATGCTATCTTCTGGACCATCACTCCTTTCCCTGACTCGTCCCAGCTATATTCTCATTTCCTGAAGAGAACATTGAAAGAAAGGGTGAGCTCAACTAGCCCAGTAAGAAATATTATGACTAAGATAATGAAGAATAAATTATCAATAGTCTTCAACAATGTTAAACTGATAAAATACAATAGACATCAAGTTTAACTGCAGCGGAATAAGCAATCCATTAGAAGAGTCAAGTAGAGAATAAATTCTACTATCTTCTATGATTTAAAAATGTTTTCATCAACTTTTATCACTGAGACTCAGCTTAATAAATAAATCACATTTTCTAATCATCCTTGTATTACGGGCCAATGATATTCGTTAAATCATCAATGATCATGACTATACCGAAAAATCCCTGGTTATAATCATACCAAAAACTGTATATCAATGCATTACAAGCCACTGAGGACTTTTACCACACCACTTATAACATCACAGTTCATGATTATACCGAATGATCCCTGGTCATAATCATACTAAGTCCATCTATGTACGTAAGCCAAAGATGACTTTTAACATAAAATAAACATGAGGATGATGACAATGTTATAGGAATTCAATTAAACAAGTTCAAGAATTAGTTTATCCAGGAACTAATAATATCCAAATTGTCAACATGATACTTCTTTGTAAAGTAACAGTCAAGAATGCTCAGAAGAATATTTTCATGAAAAGATACTGGATGAAGCACAAATATCAAGGATATTCCACTAATTTCATGGAGTATAGAAATCAAAACTTTAACCAAATGAGTATAATAAAGAATATATGAAACTGCAAATGGATTTTCACCAGCCATGCGGTAATCCATGTATACAGATCATTTCCAGAATTTAATAAGGAATGAATATAAAGGATCATTCACCATGCATGTGGCAATCCACATAGACAGGTTATTCCAACAGAATAATAAAGAATGGAATAACAGAAGTATTCACCATGCATGCGATAGAGACCGCACAGATAGGTTATTCCCAACAGAATAATAAATGCAGAATAATAAATATGGAACCAGGTCAGGTGAAATTCACACCGACAGGATATTCTGACAGAATAATAAATGCGGAATAATAAATGATGGAACCAGGTCAGGTGAAATTCACACCGACAGGATATTCCGACAGAATCGTAAAGAACGGAATAATAAAAGAGTTTCACCAAGTATGAGGTACTTCGCATAAACAGGTTATTCCAACATAATAATAAAGAATGGAATAACAGAAGAAGATCACCAAGTATTGGGTAAACCGCATATACAGGTCATTCCACCAAGTATAGGGTAAACCACGCATACAGGTTATTCCAACAGAATAATAAAGAATGGAATAACATAAGGATTTCACCAAGTATAGGGTATGCCGCGTATACAGTTCATGTATAGGGTATGCCACTTTTACAGGTTATTCCAACAGAATAATAAAGAATGAAATAACAGAAGTTCTCTTCATGAATAAGAAAGAATAACACCCCTTACCGTTTTAAAGAAGAACTGAAATAAAGAAGTAGTTAAGTGGCAGAATACTCTTCTTCTTTCTCTCTATAGTTTCTCTCTCTAGAGTTCAGTGAATTCGTAAGAAAATAATGAAGGAATGAGCTTCTATTTATAGAAAAATAGAATGCATAGTAACTAATCCATGAACGGTCCAGATTGATTTACTTTAATCTGACGGTCCATATTTAAAGAAAAATCTTTTAAATAAAATATAATATATTCTATTTATAGAATAACTTTAATAAAGTATTCTGTTTTATATAAAAAGATTTTACTATGCAAAACACTATGCACAATAGAATATAATATATTCTATTTATAGAATAACTTTAATAAAGTATTCTGTTTTATATAAAAAGATGTTTCTGTTTTATTACGTTAATAATACGAATAAAACAAAACTTCATTATCGCTAAGTAATTCATATTATTAATTGACAATAATTGAATCAAACTGAGTGACTTCTCACATAAGCATCAATACCGTGTGCTACTATGCAACCACACGTATTACTGTACTTTTACTACCGAGTAGTTCAACAGTATCAACGGTAAAACTTTCGCCGTTATTTTTAATAAAATATTTTTGTCGTTTTCTCAATCTGACAATAATTCTGTTTTGGGGTCCACCAATGATTGTACCGTCGTACGAATATTTCCCGTGAATAGTAACTCGTGAATAGTAACTCATGAATAGTAACTCCGACACAAAAAGTGTCCTAAATACTCGAGTGAACAATACTATAGTGAATAGTAATTTGGGTGAATAGTAACCCGTGAATAGTAACTCGTGAATAGTGACCATGTATTTTATGACAACTTGTTTACTTAAAAAATTTTCACATATCACCCTTAACTTTAACCTTTTATCAATTTAACCATTTACCAAAATAGAAAAATTGAATACTTTTATTTCATAAAATTCGGGGTCTCACAAATTTTTCTTAACTCGATCTCGAGTTATATTATTCAATTATCCTTGTGGTTAATTATTTCTGATTGTCATGTCTAAGAATTATTAAATCGTACTCTGTGCATACTACATGTATTCATCAGGTATGAAAGGCTGATCACCTTCATTACCATTTGGTCCCTATATATATATATATATATATATATATATATATATATATATATATATATATATATATATATGTTCATGTTCAATACTCGTTCAGCTATGTAACCTTTGTTCATGCTAGTTTGCAATTATATTGTAGAACTGTAGCCAGTTTTTGTTCAATTCTTTCAATCATGATATATCATTAATTTATTGAACTTAAACTTGCTGGGCAAACTTATTGCTCACCCTTGTTATATGATGATAAACATTGCAGATAAGGCGAATACGTTCGGATACAGGAAAGGATAAAGCCAAGTTCATCTTGGGATAATATGTGCAGCTAAAATGTAATAGTAATGTATGATAATAATGTTATATGTTAGACAGGTTATGAATTATGTATAAATTAAGGTTACTCGACCTTGGGGAATAGTGTGTAAAGTATATTGTATAAAGAATTTATGTTTATATCTTCCGTAAATAGTAATAGTGATAGAATGATTGTACCGGATCTGCGGTGATTTAGGACCCAAATTTGGGGCTTCCACAGTTGGTATCAAAGCTGTAGGTTATGAACCTTAGGTAGGAATACCTGAGACTAATAATCGTAGTAAGAAGGATAAGTACTAAATCAAATAGAGTTAGTGTGTCGGTAATATTCAATGACGAATCTCGACGAGTTATAAAGATTCAGACTTCCCTAACTCTGATAATAAAGTTGAACAGTAGTGATGATAGATATAGTCTAAAAGACTAAAAGTACAAGAATATGAGATCGTAAAATAAAATGATCATAGGATAAAAATGAATCGTAATATATACGATGAGATCACCCCGTGATCTCATAAGGTTATAGTATGGAAAAGGATCAAGCGAATGATTGAAAAGTTTACAGCAAAGATTGCTGTGTGTCGGTTGTACTATGAATTGGTACAGATTCAGGAAAGGATTATGAATACGGATTAAATGAAATTCATATTGAGAAGAGAGTTAAGATTAGGTGGGGATTTCAATTGAGGACTTATGTCAGCAGCTAAGTTGTATAATTCTTCGTATGGGAGGGGGATTGTACTTGGTGTA